>VMKM01001486.1:0-136834 GCA_008360985.2 Macquaria ambigua
GAATCAGATAAGGTCAGACATGATGTTATTTCTCTTTTTCTTGCTTTTTCTTTTGTTCTTTTTATTTGCTGTCTTTCCTGTTGTCCTGTTTCTTTCTTCTCTCATTTTCTCTTTCTTATGAAACTGCCTATAATGAGTAACTTAACACAAGCAGAGAAACCTTTTCTTATTGAAATATGAAGCCTTTTTGCACATGTAACCACATCCACAAGTGATGTCACAGTGTACTGACCACACCCTCAGTACACTTCTACGTCACTGCAAGGTGAGAATTTCAATAACAATCAATGTTATTGCTGACCTCCAGTGGTTGAAACTCAGCAGGTTTTAAGTTACTGTTCCTCTCATTCCGTGGCTTCACTCCTCTCTAGCCCTCTTACCACCAAATTAGCTCTGGTTCTTTAACCATTCAGGATTCTTGGGACCTTGGTGCTATCTAGCAAACCAGCTCGTGTTTCCACCAGTTTTGAGCTGAACCATTGTAATCAAGGATGCGTCATCAACGGAGCACGTTGCACAATGCACAACGGAAGTAAACCGTTGTGAACCGCAAGATGACGGATCGCATTGATTACCTATTAATGATAAGTAGACATAGAAGACTATTACCAAAGTAGACCAGAGACCATTGTTGCCTTCTCCATCCTCTCTCTCCAACCTGTAGAATATGACACACCCACTGATGTCATCACAGTTCACACTAAAGGTTCACAGAAAACAAGTTTTTGGTTCCAGCTGGGAACCAACTTTTCGGGTTCCGAACCAATTTATTTTTGGTTAAAATGCTCCGAACGGTTCAAAATTAGGTGCACAAACCGGAACGGAACCCGTTCCATGTTGATGGCAAAGGGGTGTCAGTTATCTCAGTGTAAACCTCGAGTCTGATAAGTGTCTCCCTGTGAAGGTTTGAGATGCGCGGCCTGCTGGTGAACAACGAGGACCTGCTGAGGACCAACACTCAGCTGACCAACGAGATGAAGAGGATGAGAGAGCAGATGATAGAGATGGAGAGAGAGAAACAAGCCATGGGCGAGAGATACAGAGAGATGGAGGTGTGAGCGGATGGATGGATGGAATGATACTGTAGTTATCCATGTGTTTGCATGAATGACTCTTTTTTGTGCTTTGCAGATTGAGGTGAAGGAGGCCCGGGACATGATGGTGGAGGCCAACACTCAGGAGTACGCCTTCAGTTTTCTCCAGCAGTCCCTCAAAAACAAGATCCAAGACGCTGAGGTACACTGAGTTACACAGCAGCAACTAAAATCAAAAGCTAGGATGACCAGATGAAAGCTGCACTTTCATGTGTAAAAAGGCTGATTTGATTCCTATATTAGAAGCTATATAGACGATCCTTTAAATCCTTGTGTGATAACGTGGAACACTCGGTGTGTGGCCGCCTCTTTCTGGAATTTGTATGTCTGTAAAGATCAGGATTCAAAACTGCAAGGGCGTCTTTGCACCTCATGGTTTAAGACACGTACCACGTACCAGAAGGTCCCCACTTTGATTCCAGCTGGGGTTAGACTGCGACTGCAGTCTGTTGGACTTTTGATGACGTTCGATAATAAACAAGCATGTGTTGCCTGGTTTTTTAAGATTACGGTAGATGCAGAAACATATTGTCGCTGTTCTGTGAAAACCATGTATCTCCAAAACGTCGAACTAGGAAAAACAGCCGTTTTCAGCTTTGCAACAATGCATTTTTCAGATAATCCAATGGGTTTTTAAATGGTTTATTTAGCTTCAGAATCAAGAAAACTTTCTCAACCCATAATCCTTCTGTTAATCTAAAAATACTACTGGTTTTCACTGGACAGCGATGACATACATAATGGTAACAACATTGTTTTTGATTTCCTTTCTTCAAGACAGCCATTTGTGTCATTTCATGTCTATGAAAATCAGCTAGCACTTATGTGAAACTCACTGATAATCCATAGATAATCAATAGATAATTCACTGCTGTCAACATGATGCCTGGTTTTATTTGTCAGCATGGGAATGCAGTGGTGACCATGTGACCTATTTTCAAAACTCGTATTGGTGCATTCAGGTGTTGAGACACAAGAGCTATCTGTCCAACAGTAAGACACACATGTTATATGAGGAAGCAGAGCTCTTAACTGTGTGTGTGTGTGCGTGTGTGTGTGTTGTGTTCAGGAGAACCTGGAGAAGCAGACGCAGCACACCAGCACTCTGGCTGAGAAGTTGTGGCTGACAGAGAGACAGCTGGAGGAGCTGGAGGTCGACAAAGACACCAGAGACAAGAGGACATCCGAGCTCAACAGCACCATCCTCAGACTGGAGACAGAGGTACAGACACAGTTTCTTTTTAAGACAAGTAATTAATAAAACAGTAGCACTTTATTTTATATCTACTAATTATAGAGAAATCCAGACAAAGTTCTGAGACAGTTATTTGAGTTTAGTTAGTTGTGTTGAAAGAACTGCTCAGATCTTAATGGCTGGATAACCTGACAAAGATATTCAGATTTGAATTAACTAATTGGAGGTGAATTAACAACAGTCAAAACTTAATGAAGTTTAAGTTTAGTAAATTCTCTTAGGAATGGAATAAATGAATGAATGATTTGTTTTGTTATATACTCATAACCCTTAAACAATTAGCAACACCATAGCAATTGTGCTTTCATTAATTATGTCAAAACTGCCTAAATATGATAACGCTGTCCCTGGAGTGACACTTATTCAGAGCGGCCCTGTCTGTTTGCAGCTGGATGAGGTCCTGCAGGTGTCCACGCAGGCCACAGCAGAGCTGAACCTGCAGCAGAAGCTGCGTGAGGACAGCCAGCTGAGGGTGGAGGAGCTGGAGGAGACTCTGCTGGAGAAGGAGCAAGAGCTGCAGAGACTGCAGACCCTCGTCAGCAGACTGCAGGGAGAGGTACAGTATTCCCACGTGTCCAATACTTTAGTTAATAACAGACTGAATTCCCATCAGCCTCAGCCGTACTTTGAGTCAAATCATACTAACATAATATATTTAAGCATTTCACACTAAAATGCTAAGTGTTAGCCTGTTAACATGCATGTTATATTTTCTAGCATCTTGGTTGTACAGCTGAGAACAGCTTTGGTATGACTGCAGCTTCAGGATCTGTGTGTTTTTGCATGTGTGTGTGTGTGTGTGTGTGTGCAGGTCTCTGGTAAGCTGATTGATAAGGAGCGGACGCTGGAGGACGAGATCCAGTTGAGAGAAAGGATACAGCTGCAGTGTAAGCAAGCGGAGAGGACAGTGGACGACCTCCACATGGAGCTGCAGAGCACCAACCAGGCCAAAGATGACCTGGCCAAACAACTCAAACAAGCTCAGGTACTGATCGATCAACTCAAACAGGTTCAGGTGGTTTAAAAAATTTGATAGTCAAAGTGTCAATGTCAAGGCAAGTACATTTATATAACATAATTCATATGCAGTTTCAAAGTGCTTTACATACAAGAATCTATTGTAAAAGAATTAAAAACAGAGGAATTTGGGTGTTCTGGTGGCCCAGTGGTTTAAGACACTGACCGTGTATTTGCTGCATCCCCAGAGTCCAGTCAGAGACCTTTGTTGCATGTTCATTTCCTGTCATTTCTCTTATGTCCGCTGTCTAAAAAAAGGCAAACAAAAAACATATGTCTGACAAAAACTGAGTAGTTCAAGAACAATTATTTTCTTCAAAATGAAGAGTGAAAAATCTTACAGTCAAAATGCTTCACAAAAAATACATTATTAGACACAAAAGTAAATGAAGAGTTTTAATTAATAACACTTAGCCACAAACAGGGTAGGAAGAGTTACATCTTTAAAAACTGGTCACAAATATATAGTTTCGTTTTTTGTTTTTTTTAAAGGCTCCATAATTTCAGTTTGAAACTGAGTAATGTTTGCTAAAAACTACAAGCAGGAGTGAATAGAGCATTTATTAGGGACTACTTTCAGTGGTGGATTAATACACATTTGGTGCTCTAGTATTTCCAGCAGATGGACGGTGTATGTCGGATTGATTCTAAATAAACTACAGTGTATGTTCATGGTAATGAAGAAACATGTCAGCCAGTGCAACAGTGTGGCTCACTGATGTGTTTTAATAGTTTTGGACAACAATGGAGCTCCATGGCACAGAGGAAGAAGATATATCAGGCTTTAGATAACTTTGTTATGATATGGCGCTATATAAATAAAACTGAATTGAATTGAATTTAGTTATACAGACAATGCTTAGTTAGTAGGATCAGTTCGTTGCTGGTTTTGGTCTCTTCATGGGATTTGTTGACTATAAGAAAAATATACAATATCACCAGACGTATCCTTTAAATACATTACATATCAGTATAAATCTCAGCTATGAGCAGCATCAACACATAAATATATATTAGTATCAACCTGTATGGGATTTCAAACTGCTAACCAAACTGACAGTGACAAACAAATAAAAAACAAAATTCACACACCTTCCTTTTTGATTTGGAATAAATAAATTAAAAAATAGCAAATATTTTCCTGAATGTTTCATCCTTGAAGTGAACTCTTCCTATTTTCCAGCTGTGGATCAGACAGTATCCACAGTGTGTTTGCATACATGACCCCAATGATTCAAGCAGAGATGTCCACTTGAATTAAGCAGTCATGCAAACCATCACCGAGTTTGGGGTTAATGAGGTATTAATTATGCAAATTATGTTTAGCAATCAGCGTGCTAATTCCATAATCCCAAATATTCGCCATGTCGCTATTTCTGAAGATACTTAATCCGCCCCATTTCTAAATAACCTGAACGTGTTCTGCTGATGAGACAGACAGCTGTCATCATGAAGAGTGACCTCAGATTAGACGCTGTCTGAAAAAAAGTTTAGTTTAGTTGGACGATGACTTATTCACTTTGAACTCTTCTTCTTTCAGGAGAAGATGATCGACCTGGAGAGCGATCTGGAGGAGCTGCACGAGAGCGAGCAGAGATGGGCCGCCAAACACAAGAGAGCTATCGAACAGGTAAACACACTGGAAGACAGGAAGTCATTTATGGGATCTTAAAAACACTGATGGATAATTCCAACATCCATTATATCGATACGACTGATTTTATTTGGCTGGTTACTAAAACATTTCTGTGTTTGCCGTCAGACTGATCAGGTGCAGCTGAAGCTGATTCAGGAGAAAGATCTCAATGACCTGCTGGATACTGAGAAGGCCGCCATGGAGAGACAGGTACTGTTTGTGTATGTGTGTGTGTGTGTCCGTGTGTTTTCACTTCTTCAGTCTACATTTAACACAGTTAGACCCTCTTTCACAATACCTCTCTATCTATCTAATTCAAATTCATTAGACCTATAGTGGATTTTTGAGGCTGATACTGATATTTAAAGTGTAACTCCACCCTCAAATTCAGCTAGAACCGTTTCTCCCAGCAAATTTAAAAAATGCAAGGAGTGAGGGAACAACAACTGTAGGAGGCGTGGCCTTGTAGTGTGTGGGTCAGAGGACATGGGGGAGACTCTGTGTCAGCATTGGCCTTGCAGGCTTCAGAGCTGATTTAAAACAGTAGATGGTGTGTTGAGCCATTTTCAATCCATGAAATGCAGATTTTTATAAATTTGATAAGAAATGTCAATATTAACACCAGCATTGATGTGTTTCATCACAGCAAAGACATATAATTTGGTTTACAGCTCAAAAAACACGTTAAAGTGTGCAGTACCTCTTTAAGAGTTTTTTAAAAAATCAGAAAAAGATATTCATTTTTTTAGCATAACATAAAGAAGCAATTTTTAATGTACTCAGTTTACAGTGTTAGTCCTCTCTGGTGGACAAAATGTGCAATGGAGACACTGTTTCTAAACACATCATGTGGAGATACAGTATTTTAAGTATGTAAATAATTAACAATAGAGGAGCCAAAGAAAAGCGAGCAAAGTGCTAGTAACACCTAATCTCTGATAACAGTCTGTCTCTCTCTGTGTGGGTCTGTAGCTGCGTGAGCTGCGTCTGGAGGTGGAGGAGCTTCAGAGCTCCAGAGTTCAAGAGGATGTCATCTCCAGGACGGAGGGCAGAGTCAAAGAGCTGGAGAACGCTCTGAGGACCGAGGAGAGGTCAGTTACGTGACCTTTTAAACAAACCTCTTCTGTAACACCGTCAGCAGTGTATTGCAGAGTATCAGTCACCAAGCGTTTTTTTGCAGTCTTTCTGAAAAACTAAAACATGTTCCATCCTGAGGCTTTCTGTCTGCCGATTGATTTTCACTGCCTTGAAAGGTAGAAAAAACACATCCAAAATGGTTAGCTGTGATATAAACAATCTGTAGCCTAACCCGTAGCAGTGAATTTGCTGAAACATGCAGATATGCAGGTGTTTTCCTGTTGTTGCTAGCTGCTGGCTGATGCATTTGTGTTTTGTGCAGGAACAAATCGGTTCTGGCAAACACCATCAGTAAACTAGAGAGGAGGATCAACGAGCTGAGCGATCAGATGGAAGAGGAACACAGGATAGCTACTGAACAGAAAGACCTGGTAACACACACACACACACACACACACACACACACACACACACACACACTCTCTCTCCCCACATGAAGGAAGTATTACAAAATCACCATCATGTCAATTTATTCCTGTACTAATATGTATTTAAAGTAAACTTTCATTTGAGCAGGAAAAATAAGCTTCATTAAAATGAATAAAAAAACACACCATATACATCACTTCAAGTATTTAATTGAATAAAATGAATCAATTCAAACTATAAATCTTTATCAGAGCCACAGGAAGAAAAGTGCCGTGTCTCTCTTTGGAGGCTGTGCTTATATTATCTGACATGTAAAGATACTAGATTATATCTTCTTCTTTTTAATGTATTACTTTGGAAAGGATTTGATGTTTCTGACCAGACGTGGTATTCATTCCAACCAATTTTTAACTGGTTGGCATGATTTTTTTTTTACTGAGAGCCCAGCTGTCTTTTTGATATTTTTTTCTTTTAATGACCTTTGTTTATGGACATTAACAGTCTGGTTTGTTTTTAGATATTCTTCTCAGAACATCCCCTTTTTAGGACATTTCTGTCCTATAACAAAATGTCCTTTAGGTCTTTTTTTGGACATTTCCTTTTGTAGTGTTCCCTTTTTCTGCATTCTGTTTTCTTAACTTTTTTGGACACAGTTCTCTTGGACTTTTTCAACGTTGTCTTTTTGAAATGTTTCAACTTTATTATTAGGAGGAAATCTGTTTTGCAGGCAGGCATTAACACACAGGTCACAGGAATACACTGATGATGATGAACAGCAACAATCAGTAGTCATGGACATGTTTGTGTTTTTGTTACCGCATGCTTAAAAACACAGAGACAAGTTGATGTGTTTTATAGAGAGACAGAGTATGATGAAGTTCTGAAGCAACGCATGATGCAGTCAAATGTTGTCCGGTCCCGTCTGTCCAAACTAACCGTAGCTCTGTGATTGGTCCCCCAGATGACACAGAGGATCCGCTCTCTGAAGCGTCAGCTGAATGAGGCGGAGGAGGAGGCGAGCCGGAAGGAGGCACAGTACCGCCACACCCAGAGAGAGCTGGCCGAAGAGAGGGAAACAAGCAGCCGGCTGCAGAGGCAGCTGCTCGACCAGCACATGCAGACAAAGTACATACTCTAATACACACACCACACACACATAAATGGACAGGTCAGAGGTCATAAGTATCAAACACTCACCTCCTACAGATGTAAAAGTAGCTGTGAATGTTTGCTTTATTGTGGATCTTCACTGATTTTCTTTCAGTGACATATCATGACGTGAAGCATCAGTATGGTTACTATGGTCACAGGTGGTTAAACTGTTAAATGTCCAAACCATCCAAACCCCCTTTTTATAGCATCAAATAACTAAATAAAACCAAACTTATCAGAGAAATGAACACTTGAACACACATCAGCGTGATAAGAACTACCTAAAATGACAGAAACCATCTATGGGAAAAATTTATTTGACGTGTACTTTGTACATTCGCTAACATGGAAGGGGCGGGGTTTATGACCTATACTGCAGCCAGCCACCAGGGGGAACTGTCACGTTGTCCATCTTTATATGCAGTCCAACCAATCTTAAATCTGTGTTTTTCGTAGCCATTGCATAAAGAAGCTTGCAGACTGGTTTTCTCTACATTAATGGCTGTCACACTTACATTTTTTTCACAGCACAAAATAAAACACCACGTGTCTCTGTCACTGTCTCTCTAACAGGCGTAAGGAGACTCTGACGATTCGTCAGACTCTGGACAACCTGAGGCTGGACCTGAGTGTCGACGACGAAGATGACGATCAGCTGCTGCAGCAACAAACAAACAACTTCACCAAAGTCTAAATCCTCACACTCCCCATTCTCTCATCACAAAACAAGTGTGTATATATATACACAAATAAAACAGGCTACATCTTTACACAGACGGTGCAGTTAGGGTGTGTTGATATGTGACATTTTTTAAACCTGCCACCACCACTTTATTACAGTAATACACAGGAGGCATTTGCAGGTTGCACAGGCACAGTCCATTCTTCCAAATAAAAATAAAAAAAGACTCCAGGCAGATTGACGTCTTCTCAGGAAAGTAGAGTAGTGAATCATGTCGTAGGCTGCCCCGTGTTTATGTGTGGGTTCAGACACAACCGAGAAACAACAGAATAAGCAGAAAATAGCTTGAGTGAAAATAAAATATTCAAATTGTATTTCTTGCCTTGTCAAAAAACGTCTCTCTGATTCCACATTCACTCATCAGGAGTCGACACAGAAATAATAACACAAATAGTGTGTGGTTGGCTTTTTGGTCTCTTCACAAGAAAAAACAAAACAAAAATTTTTTTTATACAAAAATATTAAATGTGACCAAACCCAAAAGTCCACCAGGATCTTTTTTTTTTTTTTTCTTTTTTTTTTTTTTAACCACCATTGGCTTCATTTTGCTAGAATCTCAAATTTACATTTTCTTTTTTTTTTTTTTTTTTAATGGATCTTGAAATTTCCTTATAATCTCCTAGAAAGTGTCCTGAAAAGAACGGTGTAATCTTGTACTAAAGAAAAGAGGAAATTATTCATTTTTCTGAAAGATCTTCTCCATTTAAACACAAGTATAAAGATAAATTCATTATGCATTTATTACTGGAATCGTCATTCTCCATATATGTTAAATTGTAAGCCTGCTTGTAGACACATTTGAAATGTTTGCATGTTTAGCAGACCTCCTGTGCACCGACTAAAAAACTCTCACGTTTAAACTGAAATGAATTGGAAGTGTACCAGTTGAACTCTGTCTATGGTATTTTCTCTATAATTAGTATCAAATGATATAGTTCTTTCCAGGAAACCTATGAAGAAATTGTTAGGAAATTACAGACAGTACACATTTATCACCCTCATCAAGCACAGAGAGCTGTAGGGAGGAGCTCCTGGTGGACTCACAGTCTCACTATCAGACTTAAACACATGGATACACTTTTTAACAATGACGTCAAATGCCTCTTTTGACATGTTGAGCATCAGCTTTTCTCCTTTTCTATTACATAGAATATTAAATAGAATCATGGTCTGCTTGCTTGCCAAAGAAACTAAATGTACATGAGTTGGGTACAGAGAGCTGTTGACATACATAAAGGGAAAATGTACTAGTGACAGTGATGACATAATAAGGATTTGATAAAGGTGCCTTTAATCTGTTCTTGCAGTTGCTACAACAGACTGGACAGACAGAGTCTGGTAAAATAAGCTTTAACAGAAGTACATTTTAGAGTGTGAATTTTATACATCATGCAGTTGCACAAAAGCTGTATGGCCTTAAAGTCTGAACGGATACTTTTAACTCCGACAGACTTCAGTTTGATGACATTTGTAACGGGACTGATTTTAATCTGTTAGAAAAGAATCACTGGTTCCCCGTAAATTTGACAAACTTCTTCGATTTTGCAGCTTTTGTTTTTATCTGATGGCGCTTTGCTGACAGTTCTTTCACAAGGAGGGATTTTCCATGTTAGGAGCCATTTAGTTTCCTGTGCAGTATTTGAACATATTCCAGACTGGTTGTTGACATATTACAATGATGACAGAACATGGTGTAACTGTGGAGGAGGGATCTTTGGAGGTGATTGAAGTCGTTTTTTGATTCACACACAGAAACAATTAAGAGATTATTTATATTGAACACTTTTTGTGTTTATGTTGTTATAATGATTTGAAGATTTGTTTTTTATTTTCTGTATTAGTAAATGCTTGCAGGGCAAAAAAATAATTTTAGAGAATGAAATTTTGTATGATTTTAGAGTTCAGTTTTTAGGGGATTTGCTTAGTGTGCCTCCCACATACAGTATCTGTTCATGAGCTAAAATATGCAAAGCAAAAAAGACAAAAAAGACAAAAACAAATCTCACTACACACTTGGCGTTAATCTGCATCTTTTGTTGACTGTATTTTATCCAAATTCACTCAAACCATGCAAAAATAAAACAGAATGTTTGACATATTGGCTCTCAGAAGTTATATAAATGTCTCAATACAGTTTGGATCCAAGATGTGCGTTAATGCAAAGTGTGGAAGAGGCAAAAAAAAACAACTAAATGTAACAGTTTATTGTGTTAGAAACACAGTTTATATGATATGTGGTTTTCTGTACCATCTGTTTAATGTTCTATATGCTCTTATTTTGGAGGAAATAACTTCTTTTTTTTCCCAAAAGAAACCTATGAGCACAGACAGAAACAAACAGGGCTGGGTTAACTCAAATCATCAGTAGAAAATTCACTGGTTTTATTCTCAGATATTGACTATGGCCAAAACGTTCATCAGTACTTTAATTTGAAAGAAAACTCACTTCCTCCCTCTGATTGAGTTGTGAGTAAATTGAATCAAGCCATGTTAAAACAGTCCTCTGCATGTTCCCTGCTTGAAGGACGTCTGTCATAAACACATACATTTTGTGTTCTGTTCATATTCATAGACAGTATGGATTCTCTGTTTACATTTGTTGGTGTATTTTGCTTTTTGGGAAACAAGAGTATAAATCACAAGTTTTTGTCCATGAAAGAGTTTCATATTTCAGCTGTTGGGAAAGTTGCTACACAGCGTCACAAGTGTCTTTTGATTAATCTTTTCTCATAACAAAAGAAGTGACGGTGTCTACAGATATGTAAAAAGAAATAGAATACACTGACCTATTTTTGTAACTACACTTCACATTCTACTGTTCTCTGGTATTTATTTTTGTTTTTACCATTCTCTCTTTTGGTGAGAAGTTTCTTAGTACAAAACGCAAATAAATTCGTCTCCACTGTGAATTCTGGGTATTTTTCGTGTGTTTTTTTGTGAGGTAAATATGTTTTACAAACATCAATATTGGAAACAGCTGTTAGTGATCCACTATTTTGCTTTCATGAGTTCATTTTGGATTTTTCTCTTTTTTTTTCTTAGGATTGCCTAAAATCATCAGAGCAATTGTGCAATATCACTACCTGAAATCACAGATAAGGCAGCATGCAGGAAAAGTTGACTTTGCAGACTATTTTAATTTATTTAAAATTATTTAGAGCATGAAAATGCTCATTAAAGGACCATACCAGTGGTTTTGCATTTTAGCCCATTTACTACATATAAATTGACATTACAACTACTAATTTGTTGTCTTTTGCAAAGACGCTACAGCGTTTCAGAAATTTGAAAGTATTTATTCATTAATTCCAGGCACCCATTACATTCAATTCATTTCTGTACGTATGAAAATCTTAAATCTTGTGGTCTAAGAAATGTCAGAAAACGGAGAAAAATGCCCATCAAATTTTCCCAAAGCCAAAGGTGACTTCTTCAAATTTCAGTTTTATCCAACCAACAGTCCAAAACCCAATGATATTCAGTTTATATAAAATTAATCAAAGAAAAGCAGCAAATCGTTGTCAATTGGACAGCTGGAACCTGGAAATGTTTGGGATTTATGCTTAAAAAAATGACGATTAATTCTGTGTTGATAAACTAATAGATTACTGCACAAATGGTTTCAGCTTTACACTCAATAGTTTACAGAGTTTACTGACCTGACCACCAGGGAGAAACAGTTCCATAATCCTGGAGCCAGAACAACAACACTTCAGCCACCACAAGTCTTAAACTTTGCGTTAGGAACAACCAAAAGCTGAAGACCTGAGAGACCTTGTGAACCTGTAAAGATCATTGTCAATTTCAAATGTAGACTTAAATCCTAGAAGCTACACAGTTGTTGTGATTTAATTGTATAAAGAAAAACTATGAGTCATCCAGGCACTGATTTCATCAAGACAGTTAAGTAACAGCAAGATTTCAGAGCTTATCTGGTTTTTACGGAGCCTTCTGGGATCAGCTGAGTAAAAAAGTGTGTTAATCGATTGGTACTCTCGGTTTCCAAATGCCTGCGCACAGTTCATAAACCACACTCTTGGATTCATAATCCATGCCCACAAATTTGTAAACCGTGCGCCTGGATTTGCAAACAACTTCTTTCCTCAGAGAACAAGGAATGGAGCATTTCTATGGCTACCGCATCATTATCTAGATTCAAGCTTTCATTGTGTAACATTGTATTTATTGTGCTTTTGACTTCAAAACCAACCTCTGTGGGCACAGATTGCAAAACCGTGGGCACGGATTTTGAATCTAAGAGCACAGATTATGAATCCGAGAGCACGGTTCATAAACCATGCGCAGACTTTGTAAATCGAGAGTACAGATTTACACACTTTTTTTACACTTTTTTTTAGCTGACCCCAGGGGGGGCTCTGTAGGTTTTACACACATTGTACGTAAAGTTGGATATTATCTGCATAGCAAAGTTACGGAACAGCCAAACCTGTAGCGGAGTATGTAGAGGGAGAGTAAAATAAGTCCAAGGATTGAGCCTTGAGGAACTCCACAGGTCACAGGAGCACAATCAGACACCTTAGCTGTGTTTCATTAGTAGTTACACTACCCCTCATTCACTTCCCCTCAGCCTTTGGTATTACGTAAGAGCATACGTCGCACGGAGGCCACAGAGCAGAGGGCAAGTGGGCAGGGGAGAAGTGGGGATTTAAATTAAATGCACTTGCCGGTGATGGATCGTCAGTGATCACCGGTGATGCCAGTTATTTGTGCAGCGCTTTATTGTGCCTTGCAGGTACTTCACAATAATTACCAATGCCTTTCAATGAGACGACATTTCCTTTGGATGGTTGCATCATTTCGGCATTTGGTAAATCAGGTTTCAGAAATGACTCTCGTGAGCTCAGAAAAGCAGCATAGATTTTGTATCCTACAAAACTATTTTGGGACTAACTATATTATATTGGGAAAAACTACATAGCTCATTGACGTCATAGCGGAAATGTCGAGAAACTGCATTGCACAGTGGTTGATCTGCAGCACTGAGTGACCATTGTTGATGACTGACTTGCTCAGCCCTGAAAGGGTCGATCTCAAGTTCACTTGAGTTTTCCAGATTAATAGAATAACACTCATGGCGGCGGGGATTCGCCCAAGGGGAAGTGCAGAGGGGAAGTCAACAAGGGCATGTTGAACGACTAATGAAACACAGCTCTTGTCAGCAATAGATACAAAGAACATATGACATGATATGTAAGAAGAAAACCACTGATGTACGAGTGGAGATTTGTGCCTGGTGATGGTGCTAGAGGAAAGGTCAGGAGATTTCTTGCTCAGAACAAAAGAGTTGCAGTGATGGATCAACAATGCTGTTCTTAGACCCTGTCCAAAAATCAGACATGTTACTTTACTATAAGAACATTGCAATATAAATGTTACACTGCAAACCAACATATCTGCATTACAGTAGTTAGTAGTGACTGAAATTGATTAATTACATGTAAAATAAAAGTGAAGGTAAAGCCAAATGAGCTGCAAGGAGTTATGCTCCACTTATAGAAAATTATTTTTAACTGAAAATTACAGCTCATTTTGTTAGTCAAATGTAATCATTGTGGTGTCCATGTTTCTAATTAAAACCAGTGTAAACACATGCTCGCCAGACTGGGGGTTTCCAGCTTCTGACTGAAAGGAACACAGTGATATTTCTGAACATGCCGGTCACAAGAAAACCTGAACAAAATGGCTATTTATATGAATCAATGAGCCTGGTATGAATAACCAGCTGTGTCCACACACATACAGTGAAGTGGTGAAGTGAACGACAACAAATACAACAGATTCCAAAGTTATTATAATACTAAGTCATCTTCAATCAGCTGTCAGATCTCACAATGCCTGGATAGATACTCATCAAAACATACATGTTCAGTTCCAGTTTATAACACTTTCAAAACCAAAAAGCCATCTTTTTTTACATTTTACAACTCTCATGAATCTCAAATGTATCTTGATATTTTTACTTAAACTGGACATTTCAGCATCTATGTCAAAAACAACGTAAGTATTAAATTCACACTTCATGAATTGTGACAAAAGAAACTAAATCAATGTTTTTTTGAAAAGTAGCAGGTGCCAGATGGGCAGGGTTTTGCCGCCAAAAAGTTTTGATTAAGTTCTGATAGTCATTGCCACAGCGGGGCGTTCCTGTCCTGAACGTACAGTAACTTGATTGTTTCTTTTTTACTGAAATCAGCAAGGTTTCCTCTTATGGGTACACTTTTGAGAGACCTTCCTGTTTGTTAGCAAGCTAACATCTTTATATGTATTAAATTTATGACTATTTCTCTAAAACATTAGCTGTCTGTTTGTTATTAGCTATTTTTTTAGCATGCTAACAAATGTGTGTATGATATTGTAAAATATTAGCATGAAAACAAATGTCAACATACTAACACTTTAGCTAGCTCATGTGTTAGCTAGTGTTAAAGGTAGTACTAACTGCATGCTAAGGCTAGAGGGGAAACATTGGAGTTTACTTAAAAATGGCTATTTTTTGTGAGCGGCCGGACAGTCAAGCTCTGTTTATTCACGTAGCTACAGTTAGCAGATAAGCTAGCTATATCTTTACTTAGCTGGCACCACAGAAATGTAGTTAAAATTAAATACATTCAAGCTCTACATTCCTTCATTTCAACCAGAGAAACAGTTGTTACAGCTAGCTAGCAACCCTTCAAAAGTGTTGCAGTACTTTGTATCTTTCTTTTTGTTACATTTTTGGCATTTACTTAATATATTTAAATGTAGTCTTACTGCTATATCACTATATTAAGACATTTATCTAAGAAGTATTGTCTCCGAGTCTTTGTCAAGCGTCTTACTTTCATTAAAGATATATTCCCTGATTTTGTTGCTGTTCCTTTAAATTTACAATTTTCCTCCCAGGTGACTCAAAACATCAACAACACAAATTATCTTGTGTGTGCCAGATCCATATCTTATGTGCTAAAGATCTACAGCTTGTGCACACAAGATTATTGTGTTCAAACAGGTTATTATCTTGAACAAGGTAAAAACTACTGTATATCTTCCATAGCTTGTGGCACACAATTTAAAGTAGGTAATCTTTCAAGCCTTGAATGCTAAAAACAAAAACTAAATAATTTTTTTTATTTTACTGTTTGGGATAGATTTGCAGTGAGCCTTTGTGAACACCTCACCAACACAGAAATGCTACACCGTTACTGCTATCACACTCTTCGAGAGAGATTCGACAATCAAAAAGACGCTTTAGAAATGTCTTAACTTTTGTGATGAAAACACAGTGGTTACTATCTGCATCAAACCAAAACCAAAGCAGACTCTTCTGGAAAAGAATAAACCCACGGCATAAAACAAACACAGATTTATTTGCAGCTCTGACATCAGAAACATTAAACGCATCACAGGTCATTTCATCCTCATTGTGTCAAACATGCTGACAGTGCAACAAACCCAACAAACACACACAGGCATCGTTACACGCAGTGAAAACTGAAGAAACGTGTACAAACCGCAGGCATCAGAGAGAATTCACACACAGGATTTCCAAAAATAAAAGCTCTTAGAGGTACTTGGATTGATTAGTTGTTTCGATATATCGGGCACAAAAACAACATCATGACTTCTGGTCTCTTTTGCCTCTGCGTTGTAATCTATATTCAATAATGCATTAAAATATTCAGTAGCTCACAAACTTTACAGAGGATCAGATGGAAGAGTTAATAACAGGCACAACATGACTCTTCAAAACAGTGTAAACTTTCAAAGTGAATTCAAAAACTACCAAAACCATTTAAGAAAGAGATGCTTCAAGAAAAACATGATTCAAGACAGTGAAAATAAATGTAATGTCAGATACACCTGTGGCACAACTGAATACTGAATATAAGCAAAAGGACATCAGAGGACAGACATATTCTCAAAATGTAAATATAATTTGAGAAAATATGAGCAACATAAGAAGAAATAATCAGATAAAAGCTGACAAATTGGTTCAGAAGATTGTCACAATTAAAAGGAATTGGTTCAAGATGTTAAGGAAAATGGTTGTCCATCTAGAGGTGAGGTGCACTGGAAATCTGGACATTTTGCTGCAATTAAACCCAAATTAGTTGCCAGTCATCTTGATAAATAAGGCTGCATTACATTTACAGACAACCAGTCAAGTCTAAGCCATAATCTGTTTCACCAAGCATTTTACCAAAAACATGGAAACTTTTCAAAAACTGAGAAAAAGATACACACTTGATCAGTGGCATTAATGAAATCAACACTCAATAAGCTTTTTAAGACTTTTAAAGACTTGTATAGGAAATTTTAAAGCTGCACTAATCAAGATTTTTATAGTAACAATGGGTTGTGTAATGTGAAAGATGATGCTCCTTGTGAACCCACAGAGAATTATGCAGCACGATACAGAGCTTTTTAGCCTTTTTTAGCTCATTGTTTTGGTTTTTCGGCACATTTAGTGTATGGTTAAGTTTCATCAACCCCTTTTCCAGCAGCAGCAGGCAGCTGCTTTCAGCAAACAAGCTTTGATAATCCGTCTGTACACTGCCTGTCCAGCACCAAACAGCAGACAGACAGTTAGCCACTAGCTGGTGACGTAAGTGGAACATCTAGTGACTAAAGAGCCAGATGTTTTTCTCAGGAGTTGGTGGAAACCAAAACAGAGCTAAAATGATAGTAGATACTGGAATAAGATTTGTTAGATGGACACAAACTCGACTCCAGTGGAATGAAAATGTAACTCTGTGTCTGCAGCTGTATGCTAACACGTTAGCCACAACCACTTTATAAGGTGATCAGTGCTGTGTTTTCAGCTTGTTCCACTGTCCCCAACTGGTCAAAAATGTCAATTTCAGTTACTGCAGTTTTAACTATCTTTAAGGTCTAAGTCTTAAAAGATATGATTCTACTGAAATATCACTTGCTTAACCATAACAGGACTTGCTTCATGAACGAAAGTTGGAGCAAAGGAAACAAACAAAATAAAAATAAAACCTGTGTTATGAGGATTTCGCTAAGCTGCTTCTCTAAGTGTTAAGAAATATGTCACCTGTACATTATGATTACATGACTTAAGACCAAAATAAAAGATAAAATCTACACATTTGAACAAAAAAAGTAAGCAGATGATCAGCTGAAACAGTACAACCAAACCTATAAAGATACAGTGTTTTCTGGGAACATTATCGCAATTATGTGACTATGTAACTAGGGGAGAATGTTACAATGTGAGCCATCTTCTTATTACTTTATGATCAGCGAAGTAATGTTTGATAAACTAAAATCGAACAGCAGTGGATGTTTAATATGCCACTATGATCAGCTGTTGGCTAAAAAAACAACACACAAAATACACAACTGTAAAGGCTGTTTTCTCTCAGTGAACAGCAGAATGAGGTTTGGGTTTGTTGAAAACAAACGCTTCTTGGTGTTTCCTTTTTTTTGTTTTTAATTTGGCACACTGGCAGATTAAATATAGGTGACAATGAGGTGAAGCCAAAGCTCTATGACGCTCTAACTTAAGATTCTTTTTGACAGATCCAGAGAGCACAATACAAAACCATGTTACCGCTAAAAAATAATTTAATCAAATATTGAAATAAAACATTTTATAATCTTTAAAATGACCACAGCAGTGTTTTGCCACTAATAAGCCACACAAAGTATACTTAACATTACTGATGATACATTTGGCAGCCACCAGTTTCAGTACACTTTGAAAACCAACCTGCAGTAATCCTAATATTATGCAGCTGTGAGATGGGACTGCTATGTAAACCCTCCCGTTGGCTCACTGAAGGACAAAATAAGGATTTAGCTGCCAGCAGGTGGCAAGCAAAAAGATAATTTCCCTTGTTTCTGGTGCAACTCAACTTGGCTCAAGATTTTTCATGAAGTAAGGCAGATCAAGGTGTTACTTGATATAAGGAAAACTGTTGAGTTGCACTTGAAACAAAAAAGATCGTCTCCAACTCAGTCTCGACCATCTGATTTTTGACATTTAAATAGGATTTTTTTTTTGTAAATGTACATCTAAATGGCTTCTAAATACGGATGTTTTCTGCTGTGCTCAAGCGTAGCGTCATGGTGCGAAACATGCAGCCTTTTAAATTGAACTCAGTGGAATTTAGTTTCAGTATAACATGGTTTCATTGGGTTTTCTGCACAGCAACTGTCAAATGGTCTGGTATGCAATGAAAAAACAAGATAGTGTTAAGCAACAAAACACGACAAAAAGTTGGTCCACAGTGTTGAACCAAAAAAGTCCAGTTCAGAGCAAAGAAAAATAGTCTTAAACAACTTGTACAGTTTATAATAGTGTATTTTCTTCATGTTAGAGACACATTGCGTTGATTAATTTGTAATTTTGGGGTTCATTTGACAAGCACTATAGCAATGAAAAAAAAATCACAAATGCAAATGCAGTTGAGATATTTTCTCTTGACGGACGTGAAAATTAAGACAAAATTGAGATATAAAGAATATAACAAAAATATGACAACAGAAATAATCTATGTTTTACATTTCTTTTAATATAAATAATTGGTCACTTTATATTCTAACAACATTGGTCATGTATGGGGCCTTAAAGCGATATTTCACTCAGGTCAACATGGAGAATCAGCTGCCCTGAAAAGCTGACGTCACCCAACTGTCATTTGGCGTTTTTTTTCCATTCTCAGATAAGTCTATTTTCATAATAACTATGCTGATTAGATATAATTATCCACTCTACTCACAAGTTCATTTAAATTTTTTTCAATGCACGTTTGTTCTATCTGCAAAATAGCCAGTATCTTTTTTAGGCTATGGATTACAACTATTTCTTTTTCTGTAAATGTTAGCAAGTTATGGCGACATTGCATCCCCAGAGCAGCTGATATTTTTAGCTGACTTATCTCAAACTCCCACAGAAATTAAACTCTGTTCCGCCACAGTGGAATAACGCTTTAAAAGCCAAGGCAGTACATCAGTTTGGAACAATACGTCTATCCTGGTCTAGGACACTCTATTAATGACATACAATGTAGGCTTTTTTTTTGTTCCATTGCACATGTGCCATGTTGTACCCATATTCGCCCTATAATATGAATGGTATACTATCTGCAAATCTGCAATCAGCCAAGTCTGGCACCATCATGGAGGTCTAATGGAGAGTCAGCTGTACAACAGCAAAGTATAACCAACTGGGCTGCTAACAGAGAGCTAGCTGAAGCACTTTTGTGTCTGCTGATCCAGTATATATATATATTTAGCAAAATTACAGTACTATCCAATGTTATCAGTGTAATGTAAAAGTATCCAAAGTATCCAAACAATGCTATTTCTAGTCAATCATATGGCAGTCCTGTACAAACGGACAAAAAAAAGCCCAGCAGCGTAGGTTACGTTAGCTAAACTTAGCACATGCTATTGTTTTGGTATCAAAAGATAGAAAGATGGAATTCAGAGAAATCTTTAAGTATTGGCACAGAAAGCAACTCAACAGCCACAACAACCTTGAACATACAGTAAAGAGCTGTTGTGGATAACAAGATGGTGGTGGTGTGACGAGAAGACTGATACTGAAGAGTATACTGATACGTTTTTCTCTACTTGATTAGTTTCCATATGAAAGTTACTGAAACATTGCAAACTGTCTTTACTATGAAACACTCATCAGCTGCTTTTGTTAATATTAGCATGCCGCTTATAGTCACTGCTAAATCTGCCAAGCACTGATACCCTACGTTAGCTAGTTTGTGGCTAGTTAGCTACATAAGCTGCTAATCAGATGTGCAAACAAGAAGTTGGTGATGGTTAGCTGAGCTTGTACTATGGCGATGGATACCCTTTTCTGTTTGGTCAGTGGGTGTTTATTTTCAGATAACTGCATGGCTCCGCAGTAGTGTCATCAGCTTTATAAATTACTCATAGATGGAAGGCTGCTACAGGTTCTCCTACTTGTTGAACATCAACATTTATTTCAAGTTTTTTTCAATTGTTCAATTTATCAAGCGTGTTGATCCAAAATATGAATACTTAATACTCTATCACTGTAATTATCTTGATCAAGTGGTCATAAGCAGAATAATCTACGCTGATCAGTTCGGTTATGAAAAATAACGTACTGCACAGAGGCTATTTACCCTAATCTGCTTTGTGTTGGGGGTATTTCTATGTTGTGTATTTTTGTTTATTGTTACAAATGTAAAGTTTAATATAGGACTAATATCTATCTGCACAGCTCATTGAGGATTAAGCTATTATTAGATATCCTAAAGTTAGCTACAGAAGCTAACAAGCTGACATCACAGCTGACAGGTTGCACGTTTAGAAGCACAATAAGCTGTGAACGGCCACTCTCACTCCGGTGTTAAAGACCTCCAGCAACTGTACAAAACACAATTTGGTGCATTTTTAGCAAACTTCTAGCATCCGTGAACCAAACAAAACTGTTTCAAATGATCATATGTGGCTAATACGGGTACAGCATGTGTGAAACAGGGAAAAAAATAATACAAACATAAACTGGTAACAGTTGCTCAGCCTGGTCCAGGAGGAAACATTTCAGGAGAGGACCATGACTTAATTTACACAGACACAGCCTGATGTTAAACTCTTTATGGCCCAGATTAGGCTGTCATCCAGTGACAGCCTAAACAGGAAGAAAAATCTTTCCTCTGTTACGAAGTGATGAACAGATCATACTTCAAAGAGTAAAATTAAAGTACTAAACATCTCTTTTTGCCTGTTTAGATCCATTTAAACCGTCCAAACCACTTGCGAGCAGCGAAATTGGGAGCGTGCAGAGCTTAATTCCCAGGCTGCATGTTTTAGACGAGGCACATTATTTGTCTGACAGTGATGAAACTGTCCCCTCCTGTTTTAATTTCCTCCTAAACAGAGCTCAAAGGCAGACATGCTGAGACTGCATTACCTTGAATATCCACCAGAGGGGGACAGGGTTGTTCCATGGCCAAAGTGGCAGACCGTTTGGGAGGAGAAGAAAGAATAAAGGAAGGAAGAGAATGAAAGGAGGAGCAGAAGATGGTTAAAGGTTAGTTTTAGAAAGAAGAGAGTGACCAGGAGAAGATGAAGAAACATGCAATCAAAGATGAAATGGAAGGAGAAGGTAAAAGAAGGAGGGAATGTGGTGAGTAGAAAGGACAGACGACAGAGGAGCGCAGACTGAATCGCCTCGTGATCTAGCATGCACATTTCTTCTCATTGGGCTGCACATCGGCAAGCTTTGTGGCCCCGTTCCCATTGGCTGGCTCGGCGGGCGGTTTGTCGACGCACTGCTCCATCCTCTTCATGACCAGGTCCAACAGCGTTATCACCGCCTTGTCCACCTCCGCTCCTGTCGCTGCACTCGTCTCAAAGTACGGGATCCTGTGAGCAACAAGAACAGGCATATTTGATTAAAAAGTCCATAATAGCAGAATGTTTTTAGTCCACTGCATTAGCACCATTGTCCAAATAATTCCATCCATTTTTAGATCGTTTTCAATTGGTTTAAGTTCATTTCTATTAAAAAAGGTACTTAATTATTGCATTAGTTGCTTATGGAGCCCATAGATTGTAAACATGGACGACATGTCTCCACTTCCTCCCACTGTACAAAAATGAAGCCAAAGTATCCCGGATACGGGCGCTGCCATCTTGCACTGGTGATGTAATTTGGAGTCAGAGTCTGCGCAGTAGTGATGCCCGGTTGGAGCCCCGGTATCGAGGTCCCGCCCATACACCCGCCTAAACCAATTGTGAATACAATTTGTCAATCATGACGCCACCCCCCATTTTTATTGCATCAAATAACTTATATAAATAAATTTAAATCAAACTTATCAGAAAAACGAACACTTGAACAAACATCAGCGTGATAAGAACTACCTAAAATGACAGAAACCATCTTTGGGAAAAATGTATTTGATGTGTACTTTCAGTTTGGCCCATGTCCCATCCGCTAATATGGAGGGAGCGGGGTTTATGACCTATACTGGCTTATAATTTTGTAAAAAGAATTTAAAAAAGGGAGAGGTTCATTGTTGTACTAGCTAAATGAAAGCACAGAAAGTGTGAAAATAATGAAAACTTGTAAATGAAATAAGACTTGTACAGTGTCTGTTCTATTCACTGCTATGTTTGGCTGATTGTCAGTCTATTATGTGCAACATACAGGAGAGGACACGTGTCGTGTTACTGTGTTCTCATAGTATTTCTGACACCTACAGTATTATTAATCCCTGCTTCAGTGGGCATAATTATACATTACATTACCACTGTCTAACACCCCCACACCTTTTATTGTCAGGGATCAGAGTCTTATATTCTACCTTGAACACTCCTTGAGCACTCCTCCAAATATTTTTCCCCTTGCACGTTAATCTGTACACAGAGACTGTCAAACTGATCCCTCTGTTTATTATTGCGTTTACTCAGTTTAGCAATTAGTCCGCACAGATTTCCAAATCAATATTTCTTCTACTGAATGACCCTCGAGAGGCTTTGTAGCAGGGACTGTCTGCTGGAAGGGACTGTTCTTTCCTGACACCTAAACATTGCAAACACAGGTGTGAATTTGGTTGTTTCTGCGTTACAAAGGTTGCTGTTAGAGAGCCCAATCTCGTCGGTGAGATAACAGTGAGTTTTCTACACATTTTCTGCTCACAACTGCATCAACACATGATGATAACATAACTTTGATAATTAACTTTTTTAAAGCTTTAATGCAGGACTTTTACATATAAATGAACTTCCGTTACATTCAAGTTGCCAGACGAGTTCACACAGTGCTGATTCAGCCAATCACCACCAGCTAAATCTCTGTATGTCGCAGTATACCAGAGTTTCTAAATTTGGTGTGTGTGGCGACATTCCCGCGCTGGCACACTTGTAGTAAAAACAGAGCCATGTAGAGAGAGAGTCGTGTCAACAGAAGTTCACAATGCTAGATCGTCACATGATTCATGTAGACTTCAGAAGTTCTCTCTACATGGCTCCGGTTTGCCAGAGCTGAACGGAGTAACTACAGCAACTAGGAGAATGGTGTAAAAACCTCCAAGAAAAGTTTCTGATGCTCCAGATCAAAAAGAAACTCTGCGTTCAGAGGAAGGATTACGGTCAAAAAAAGAAAGTGATCGATGGTGAGGACAAACACGGATAACCACTGGTGTAGCTTTTCCTCATCGGAGAGGCTGAAAGAAGAGCAGGGACTGAGGGCAGACAGGTTATGTTACTGCTCTTGGACAGGTTGGTCTTTGTAGCTATTACATTTACTCTACCTAAATAATGGATTATTGTCTTGGAACTGTGGAAATTTGATGGGGCGAGCTCACCTGTAGGCAAACGTCATAAGCACGCGTCAACAGTGTTTGTGTAATTACTCTCACTGCCAGAAGGAGGAGACAGAAGTTCCGCACACCAGCTTTAAGCACACTGAAATAAACTTAACTGAAACTGGGAGTTATAAAATCAATCTATAAACTGATGGATGGTTTGGAAAATGATCAGCAATAATGCACTGCAATCCGAGGTTTGTAGTTAATATACTAAGACCAGCAAAACGACCATAAGCTCCTTTAATATACAACCACTTAGTCCTAAAACAATTAGTTGAGTAACCCATTAGTCATCAGAAAAACAATCTATGACAAGTTTAATAATAGATCGATTAATTTATGAGCAAGTAAAAACTCTGAAAACTATTCAACTTTACAGCATCTTAAATTATTAAAGATTTGCTACTTTTCTCCATTTCATATCATTATACACTGAATAGCTGGACTCACTGTTGGACGACACTTTGGGTTCAGATAACTTATAACTTTTCACATTTTATTGACTTAACAACTAATTGATCAATAAATAAGATTATTGATAATAACAATAGGTGGTAAAAACCTGTAAGTGTTTTTATAGTTTTTCTTTTAAACAGTATTGTTTAAAATACCATACATAATGACGCATAAATCAATATTTGACCTCCTCTGTTTGACGTGTGCAGTATAATGAATGTGGAATGAAGCCTGAAGTTGTCCATTTAAATGTATGTTATTGTCTGTAAAGTACATTTTTAATTTAACATTTAACTTACAGTATCTTATGTTCATACCGCATTTATGTCCCTGAACATTTTTAAGTTCCCCTGAGTTTAAGACGGAGTTTATTACTTCCTGGAACAGTATTTTGTTGCAGGGTAACATCTGGCTGGAACCACACAAGGAAATGATTTTTACCTTGTCGAACAGGAACTCATTTGTTGAGAAACTGTCTGTAATGTTGTGTTTTGTCTCACTGCTTGTCTTAGAGTTAGCCTGCTCTTTATGAAATGCCTGCTCTTTACTGTGTGTGTTTGTGTGCTGCTTTACAACTGCATCACAACAAAGATATAATAATAAAAATAATAATAATATGTAACCACTGAAAAAAAATTGGAATTTCAGTTTCAAGTTTAAGCCCTGCAGGCAGTTGCAGTTGGAGAATAAGAATTAGTTGAAGTGTCAGTTCTCTGCTGTGAGACACTTTATACAAGGTATTTAATTCTAAACACCACAGGTGGACAGTGGAGATAGGCCAATACTGGAGTAATGGAGTCTTGAGTGAAAGTGAAAAGAGCAGATCCTGTAGTGAACTCCCTGATGAACTGGTACACATGTAAGGTTGTACACTTACCTGAGTGTACATTATGTTCAGTACCTCCAGTATTCTGAATATTCCGGTGATCCTTAGTCCAAATAAAATACATGCACCAAATACTGTACATGAAAAACAAACCTACCCGTATTTATCAGCCAGCTCCTTGGCCTGTTTCTCCTGAACCTCGCGCTGGTCGGCCAGGTCCGCCTTGTTTCCTACCAACACAATATCTGGATTCTCACAGTAGGCATTAGCCTGTAGCTGGCCTGGAAATGAAACAATAATAATAAACAACAACAGCAAACAAAAGCGATGAGCAAATGTAATACAGGAAAAACTGTGTGTTTGCACAGCTGAATGTGTGACAGGTGTATCAGGAGAACTTGACTAAACGAGAAAAACTCACGTTTTATTTTACGCTTCCTTCATACGACCTTCATCAGGCATAAAACTTCCTTTAAATGTGCAAGTATAATACACTTTAAAGACCCGTGTAGAGTTTTTGGCCACTAGTGACACTGTAGAGTCATGCTATGACAGCAAAATCAGAAGACGTCCAGCTAAAACAATGCAGATTTCTAATCACGTAAAGAAAATGTGACATTAACAACATACTCATCCAGTTTCTGACATTGAGGAAGCTCTGCTGGCTGGTGAGATCAAACATCAGCAGGAACCCCATGGCGTCCCTGAAGAATGCCGTTGTCAGGCTGCGGAACCTGGAACACACACACCAAAAGAAAAACCACCTCAGAGCTGACATTTGAAGTCCGGCCTGAAGTGTCTGGAGCTGCAGTTCCTCTAATGGTGCACTGCAGGAAAACTCAGACAATATAGAAGTGAAGTGAAAAAGAAAACCCAATTTCTCTCGAGAAATATGTAATCATTTCTTTTTCTACTAAAGGTTGAGGTTTCAGTATGATGAGGTAAAGATCAGCATGAGGATATTAAGGCATTATGGGCAAAAGAATGGTTTGTTTGTGGGCATGTATGCTTGATTGACAGGTTTTTTAGCCACTACTTTTTTGTTTGTTTGTTTTACTGTGTTCACTGAAAACGTGTACGTGCACCAGAGGTTTCAACTTTCCAATTCACACTTGTGTAAGTTGCATACTGGACCATGATTGGCTTCCAAACTTGTGATGTCACAAAATCCTACTTGTATGTAAGGCAGGGGGGGGACTTTAACAATAATACTTTTCATCTTAAAGCTGCAATAATCAATATATTTATATTAACAATGAAACATACTGTATTATTACGTGTTTGTGAAAGGGGTCACTCAGAGAATTATCATGTGACTGACAGTTCAGCATCTTTTAACACACTGTTTTGGTTTTCCAGATCTACAGAGTGAAGCATTTAGCAGCTAAAGAACCTTAGTGGACACCAAAACAGAGCTCAAAGGAGTGACTATTTGACTTACATTCATAGACATAAAATTCAGAAACACAACTCCAAATGAATTATAATGTTGCTCCATGTTTACTGGATGTACAAATAGGTTTGCAACTCAACTTATCAATCAACTTAAACGCTATAAGTGTTTACAGCTTGTTTCCACTGCCCCCAAGTGGCCACAATAAATCTGTTAATGCAGATTTAAATGTATAAAACCTTCTTGCACAAAAGATTTGGAGACAGAGAAACACTGACACTAGCCGTGTTTCCATAAACATATTTATATGCGTATTTTGAAGTATCGCATAAGAAAAGCTGTATGGAAACGGCAAAATTTGATAAAACGTCCTCAATTGCGCAGTAAGGTTTTTACGCTCACTTGAGGTGGTTTTTGCCTTTGTCGAAAGACTTGATGCGCTAAATGGGATATGGAAACACTTGGTGAATAAATTCTGACGTAGCGAACGTTTAACTCATGACTGATCAGCTGTTGAATTTGTCTTTGTCTCCGGACAGCATGAAACATGGCCAACACTAGCTGACATGAAAGAACAGTTAAAACTTGCCCAATAGAAACTAATTCTCCATTTTTCTCCTGTAGAAGGTTAGATGGCCAAGGCCACTTGTTTTGTTTCCAGTTTGCAACCTCTACTTCTTCTACTCTGTTTACTGGAGGATTTCAGCCATGTGTAAAGCGTAGCCTGTACGCCAACTTCTGACAAAACTACGCTTTGCAACAAGCCAAGTTTATTCACTCCAAACCAGTTGATGGAAACATGCCTGATTTGCATTTCTTTTTTGCGACATTTCAAAAGTTTGCATAAAATTTGCTTGACAATTGAATGGAAACACGGCTTATGGTTCCATGTCAGCTTATTGCACCTGCTTTTTGTATGACCAATAAAATTCAATACTCCAATCCAGAGCCAGCCCTTGGCATAGGCGAACTAGGTGGTCGCCTAGGGTGCCACGTTCCTGAGGGAGGCGCTGGTCACCCTGAAAAAAAAAAAAATAAATCGCCACTGATTAAACTAACCAATATACTAAACCAATATCTTGTGGTAGACTGGAGGGGGGGCAACAACACCAAATCCTAATCCTAATCCAAATCCTCGCCTAGGGCACCAAAATGGCTAGGGCCGGCCCTGCTCCAATCACAGAGAGAATAGCTGTAATGCTTGGCAGTGATTGGCTTAAGCCTTTATTGATGAAATAGATATTGCGTGCTGCCATTTGTATCCACAACAGTTAGTAATGGGAGTTCCAAGTTAATTTTGTGTGTTCTGTGGCATGCTGAGCTTCTGGGTGTGACACCAGCGTGGAACATAACTCTGTGTGTAAACATTACTTATGAAGCTTCATCAGCAAATATGTAACACGCAAACAATCAGGATAAAGCGGCAGATATCAGGGGTGTTTCCAGGGCAAACAGTCTGACACACAGGTGGAAGAGTGACTAGGCGCTCGATTAAATTATCACAAAGATCCGTTTATGAGGATAGGAACTGTTCCGTTACACTAAGCTGAAAAAAAAAATGAAGTTAAAATGATGTAACTAACACTGACTCATCCAGCAATGAGTCATAAGGCCTTTATAAACAGATTCAACAGATCGAGGCCAGTCCCAATTAAAGACCACACACACACACACACACACACACACACACACACACACACACACACAATTGACACATACTGTATATACAGGCAAGGAGGCATACAGACACACACACGCACCCATTCAGTGTGATTATACATGCTTGATTTCAGTAATGAGCTTCATCATTTTACAATCTTTGTCAAAACTGGATTCGCCATTACTAAAATTTAGCATTGGCCTATCAGAGTAGTTTTTGACACGCGAGAACCAATTAAAGGTATCTTTCCCTTAGTTTCAAGCAAAATCCAACAAGTCAAGATTACTGTGTTACAGCATAGGCACAATGTAATATGTGGGATTTTAAAGCCAGAATGAAGAAATGAGACACATTATTGCCTGACAATTAAGCATTCAATCAACACACACCAAAACATTCTTCTTTTTAAGTCGTAATATTTTCTTTCCATCAAGACACACTTTGAAAGAGTTCAGCTATCGACATCCAAACTTTATGAAGGAAAAACTTATGGACTTCTCAAACCGGACCCTCCCCACTCCCACTCCGTCATGGAGTGTAACTCTGCAGTACACTCATTGCTGAATGAAGCACCCTTCATTAAGGTGTAGCGTATTGTCAAGCTTTGGGATGAACTTCCCTCTCTCTGGCAGAAACAGGAACTGACGTAACATTTTGTAACCATGGTTTCGTACCAGCATCTTTTGGAAGCGGCAACTGTTGCCATGATCTGTTCACTCTGATGTTTATAAGCTGCTTGGTTTTTGCAACAGTCCCTGTAAATATACAACACTTTACAATCCAATGAACGTCTACCATTATTCTAGACTAGAGAAGGTATATTTAAAATACAATGTAAGTTATTAACGTCTGTATGACAATATTAAATGTCTATCTTAGTTTGAGCAGTTTACTTTTGTACAGGTAGTCACACGGAACTTAGATTTAAGTTATATTTGTACGGAGCATCTTCCATGACAAAATGGAGTGGAAGTGGGCAGGGAAAGGGTGTAGGAGGTGGTTTGAGAATGGCCCAGTATTTCTGGAGAGACATTCAGGGTTTTCCTATTAATGCCAATACAGTCAGTCAGAAATTTCTTGGAGCAACATCTAGTGGCCATTAGAGGAGAAAATTAGAGAAAAATGTGTGTAACCAATTAAAAAATAAAACTATTAATGCCAGGATGGAAAAAAAAGCCCCAGTCCCAGTGTGAAGAGCGGCCCACCTCTCCTGTCCAGCTGTGTCCCAGAGCTGAAGGTGAACCTTGAAGGTTTTCCCTGTGGCCGTCCCATTGGGGTTGGATGCTGTGTACACCTGGAAGAAAGACACAACACTAGTTTAGTTTTTATCCATCAGATAACAAAGTGAAAACAGCCTTTTTACACTTTGCATAGAAACCTTGTATCAGGTTATTTATACCGAGAGTTGTTTCTGATATTCTAATTAATATAAATGGGGTGGGCAAAATATTAGAAACACATCTCGGTGTAAAGCAATACAATTCAACATCACTGCAAACTACAGCCTCCAGAATGACCATAAAATTGAAGCAGCAACTGGAGGACCTAAAATGCTGGCAACTGAGTATAAAATATCAATCATATTGCTGAAGAAATAAAGTCACAGGAAATGTGTCTTTTGTGATCCCATTTAGGGGGCATCTATAGTTTTTTACTAGGCCCCTGCCCTTGTGTTGCAGACGACGTTCCACAAAAAACAAACATTAAACAACATCTATTCATTGCAATCACCACTGTGTTGACATAGCATGTTGCCGATGCAGAGGCTTTGTTAGAAAAAATCCAGCACTGTCCAGGAAAAAGAGTTCAGCCTCACTTAACTTTTATAGCAACGCATGTCATCTGGCAACACACTACATTGACCAATGAAATACATGCACAAAGGGCTGCACACTGATCTGAACTCTGTTTTTGCTTGTTGACAAGGCTTTATCTGATTATGAGGCACAAAGCCAGGGGTGTCGAAAGAAGCGTGTGTGTGGATTCTACTATGTAGTCTAGTCTGTCCTACCTGCTGGGTAACTACAATGCTCACTAGCCAGCTGTCTGCTGCAGATATCAGGCTGATGTCGAGAAACACAAACAGCAGGGGCAGATGAATCAGTGTGCAGACTCTTCTGCTCTGTCTCTGCTGAAATACAATGCTTTTTTCAGATTGAACGCCCATCTGTCCATTTTTCACCTCTCCACTGCAACAGTGATCTGGACAGTGATCCTGACTGTGTAATGATGAACTCTTGCGTGCTGCAGGTGGTTGTGTTTGTGTCTCTGCAGGAAGCCTCACGTGTCATTCACACCTCCGACTCTCCCAGATGAGACACTCACTTTCTCTGACACTCTTAAGGCTGCGTTCAAACTGATCATATTTGGAGCAGTCAGGCTTTGTTCAGACTGCAGGCAAATCAGATTTGTTTCTCAAATCAGATCTTTAAGACAGACTGTCCACACTGTTATTTACAAATGATCACATCGGATTTGTGTGTCCAGACCACAGACTGTATATAAAGATGGACGACATGGCAGCTCCCCAAAAGTGAAGCCAAAACATCTCGATCGCCCCCTGGTGGCTGGCTGCAGTATAGGTCATAAACCCCGCCCCCTCCATGTTAGTGGATGGGACATGGGCCAAACTTAATTAGTTATTTAATGCTATAAAAGGGGTGAGACGTCATGATCGACAACCGTGAGTGTGCTCACGATTGGTTCGGGCAGGTGTATGGGCGGGACCTCGATACCGCGGCTCCACCATGGATCACTACTGCTAGTCGCGCTGCAAGTGATGCAAAAGACATTTGAGCTTTGACATTGAGATTTGAGCATCCAGTAGATCGCCTCCGACCAATTCCAAAACTAATGGTAAGTATTAGTCATTTCGACCTCAAAATTTGTAAAAATAGGGCCCAGGTTTAAAAATACTGAAGTTTCCTTTACGTCAGTTTATTGTGCGCCTATGTAAGTTCTGAACAGCGGCCACTGCGGCAACTACAACAAAATGGTAAGTGCTATAACGTTGGCTAACAGTAGCACGTTTTAACTGGTGTGAGCACCAAAGAACAAGTTCACCATATTCAGCTCAGTTTACAGCAGCTGGAGATTTGGCTTCATCACAGCTTAGCAAAACTGTCCAATAAATGATCCGCTTGGGAGTCATGTGATTTTTGTCTACAAATTCTGGTTCAGTGGCTCACACGATAAACAAACTGGAGGAGCCACTGACAGCACTGAACTACAGCTGTGATCACATGTCTGCTCCTGTTTGACTCTTGACGTTTGAAAATGGGGTGTGATCTCACACACACGCACACACAGAGGAGGTGAGGAACATTTATCAATCCTATGAGTCATCCGGAGCGCTGGGATTAAAGCTGTATTATCAGTATTTCCGACACGCGAAGGTAGAATAGCACCAAGGTGACCAAACTGCTGACCAAACCAAGCCTCGCCCACTCTCTGATTCTTGAACTTGGACATGTGGATGTATTTATCCTGATGAGACTCCAGCAACAGGAGTAAAGGTTTTCAACAGGTCTCAGTGACAGTTTAAAGTGGTACTAAATCCATCTTTTGAATATGAAACCCTCTACAGTCTTGAAAGGTAGCTAAAACATTAGTTTGTTTCTTTACAGAGAACTACAGCTGTGGTAGGCTTGGATTTATCTCATTTACAATATTGACAAGTTGTTACACTGGAAAATGAACATCCATTAAAGCCTCTTAAAGGAATAATTTCACATTGCTTTTTTTGCTGTGAGTGAGATGAGAAGATTGATACTCTCATATCTCTTCATTAAATATGGAGCTACAACCAGCAGACGATTAGCTTAGCTTAGCACAAAGACTGGAAACAGGGGGAAACAGCTAGTCTGGCTCTGTATAAAGTTAAAAATCCATTTACCATTTCGTGTGTTTAAAATGTGCACAAACAGAAATGTTAAACGATGAGAATTTCTGATTTTATGGGGAGTTAAATGCTGTAACTACTTCTTGCCACTCACGCCGCACAGGCATCAATAAGACACTTTCATATTTAAGTGTTGATGCGCGTCAGCTATTCAGAAAAACAACAGTTTTATCACATTAAGTCCCTGGATCAGGACATCCTGGTTACTATACCTTGACCAGTTCTGTCTGTATGATTCTCCCAGTGAAACCCTCACCAAGTAGTTGTTATGCCTAAGCTTAACCGAACCTTAACCAGTAACGTTTTAGAAAATGATCATGTGAATCATTTTGGTAAGGGTGATAGAAAAACGCTCATATGGGTCATTTTGAAAGGCAATGACAAACAAACGACTTTGTCGTTTAGTTTGGAGGACTTGTTGGTTTTGATACTCAAAAGGTAGATTCAGGGTTAAAAGAGGACTCCACTGAGTTAGCATTTCACTCCTAAAACATTGCAATTTATCAGATTTCACCCAGCTCCCTTTAAGCACAATTTTCCCAAGCTAGTGGTAAGGCCCCCCTAAGGGGTCACAAATTTATTGATTAATTATTTCTTACAAAATTATGTTTTGTTTTTGTTTTTTTCTCTAACTTTTGCTTTTTTTTTCTTGTGAAACAATGGATGCTTTCACTTCTTCAATAGTCAGGCCAAAAAGGTTGGAACCATTGCTCTAACCCGGTATTATCCGTGAAAGCATCACTGGTGGAGGCAAAGAACTACAGGTTCTTCAGGTTAGCAAAGTGGAAATAACAAAGAAAATATTGATATGGTGATTTCCTTTCTTTTTCCATGTATTAATACCACAGCAATCATGATGTTAGAAACTAGTTAACCTAAGCCATCTTTTCACAGATAATTTATCCCGGTTTTGGTGGATCTGACCCAGGTTCGACCTCCCTGTACAAGTTAAAATAATGAATGTGAGTCATCTCAGCGGCGGCTGTGGGAGAGAAGCAGCAGAAAATCCAGACCTGACCTGACCCTCTGTTTGCTGTTTGATAAGTACAGCCCAAAGAAAATGCCTGGGCAAATGTCACAGTAACCATGGTAACCAAGCCTGCATCACCAGTGTGTGGAAGTTGGCGTATCAGAAAACTGATGTCTAGTTGAGATGAAGCTTAAGATGAATTAGCCAATAGAAATATCTAAAACCTACCAGAGACATTCACACATTCCCCTGCTTTTGTTCCTAAAAATGATCAGTATAAGAGATCAGAACTCACTACTCTCTTTTCCCTGAAGTCGATGCCGACTGTGGTGATGAACTTGGGGTTGAACTTGTTGTCTGTGTATCGGTACAGGAAGGTGGTCTTCCCCACGCCGGAGTCTCCCAGGGCAAGGAGCTTTATAAGGTAGTCATAATCCCCATCAGTCATAGTGATGACTGCAATAAACCTGTGGAAAACAGACAGAGACGTATGTTAACATACAGACACACACAGAAAAACTCAAAGCTCAAGTTTTCATAGGCATTCTGGGTGTGTGAGTGCGTGACAATAGCATGTGACATGAATAAAACAGAAGACACGACAAAATAAGAAAGAAACAAAAACTGACATCCGAGTTTGAGAAGTTAAACAAGCCGATGATTAGAAAACATACTCAGTGACAGAAGGGAGATTGTGTGTGTGTGTGGTTATACTACCCACTGTTGAATTATGGGAGTGTGGTCAGAGGGTCGCCCTGACCAGAACATGACTTTCTGGGAAAATAGTAACTTTGTGTGTGTGTGTGTGTGTGTGTGTGTGGGGCGGGGGGGAGCATTAAGTGCGGCTGGGAAAGAGAGTGTGCCTTTGTATGTACTGGGAGAAAAAAGGGCAGCACATAGACAAACTCATAAGTCAGGTTTATTCACAACAAAATTCGAGGAATTTGTATTTAAGTGAAAATCATATGACAAAAATCTAGTGGTGGAAAATAAAGCACATTTACTCTAGTACTGTACTGAAGTACATTTTGAGATACTATTTTATGCTACTTTATACTTTATATATTATATAAAAAGTACATTTCCTTCTAAAATGTACTTTTTACTACACAACTTTTATTTGACATCTACAGTCATTAGCTACTTTGCAGATTAAGATTTTACATCCAAAACTGAGCAGCTGATCAGTACTTTTCCCAGGGTTCGTACAGCTTTTTAAAGTAAAATTCAAGCACTTTTCAAGCACTTTCAAGGTACCTAAACCAAACATTTCCAGACTCTCGAAGCCTTTGATTGTTACTATAAATGCCAGGAGACAACAAACAAATTTGACGACGGGATCGTTTAATTTCAAATAGTAAAAGATTTTTGGTTTACATGAGTGATTGTGTAGATGATGAAACACCAGATTATGCTGAAAATCAAGCATTTTTCAAAGGGTATATTCGAAATCAAGCATATTCCTAATCTTGGAAACATAACTGTTAAAATTAAGCCTTTTCTAAACTTTCAAGACTTTGTACGAACCCTGCTTTCCTTAAATTTATTCTGTGGAGTTTCTGACCACTAGGGGTGCTGGAAGACTCTTTTCAACGTACATAGGGGCAAATGGAAACAGTGGTTTCATGCTATTCCCCTGATTGACAGTTGGTGGCAATAATGTGCCAAAAAACATAGCAATGCACCTGCAAAGGTAAGGAACAAGAAGATCGCTAGCTAGCAAACAAATCCATTCAATGTGGTTGTTAGGTCGCACAAGGACATACGACAATACACATTACTGCCACTGGTTTCACGCTATTCTGCTAATCAACATTTGCCGGCAGTAATGCGCCAATGTAGCAATGCACCAAAAAAGGTAGTCAAGAAGAAGACTGCTTGCAAGTAAACATGGATGTAAGAGTCTAAATACTTCAGTAATACAAAACTGGATTAGAAAAATAGCTTTTGCAGTGCCAATATTCTGATGTTTCAATATTTATGAAAATGCAAACTGTATTCTCCCCAGTTTGTTGTGTGTGTTTTCTGAAACAAGAACTGCCTGCAGTCACCTAGCGGCTGAAGGGTTCATTACAGCCACAGTATGAAAGTGTTCAACAGAACAAATAACAAAACTGAGGATTTAGCTATTCTTAGAGTCTTACAAGTAGTAAAGCTTAAAATGTCCCAAGGATGGTGCTAGGGGAAAGGTCATGGTGTCATTAAAATCTACAGGGTTTATCCTCTGGGAAGCAGGACTGTGATCGCAAGATTTAATGCAAATCAAACCATTCGATTTTGATATTTCTTGTGTAAAAGTGTTTTTTGTCCTGATAATAGTTGATGACAGAGCGACATCACCACACTTCATCCCACCACCTAGGCACAAACAGCAATTTGATAAGTCAAAGATGCTGAATTGGAACATAAGATCAACTTTCAGCATCACCAGAGAGAAAGTGCATAATCAATAGCATCCAATTATTTTGGTAAACTAAGTACTCCTGAGTATCAGTTAATGGAGATGGTATCTGCGTATATAATAATAAATAATAAATAATAATACATTCTTGAATCAAGTGTTCATGTATCTGATGAGTTGTAGTCTGGGGTCTGTCTGCCTCATGGCTAAATGTGGTATATTTAGAGAGACGATCATAAGACTCTAATTCACTCAGCTGAGAGGAAGCACGTATAACACTGTGCTTTATTACAGTGAGGACAGTGATTAACCAGGAGCTCTGATCTCCTCACAATAACCTCCCTGCACCTCAGACAGTATGGTGAGAATCAGAGTGACACCATTCACCAACCAGACTGAATCAAAGATAGTACTACAGTATACAGCACTCAATCCTTACATATCATATCCTTATATATAATATCTCTAGTCACAATTAGGCTTGTATAAATAGCAGCTATTTCCAGTCCTTTAAAATAGAAAGAGCAGCTGTGAATGTTAGTGCAGCTATAGTACACACAAATGGTACATTACGTTACATCCATTTTTGCAGACGAGTTAGACTTTTTTGACATACACTCAGGAGCAATAGAGTGCTGCGGGGATTACGTGTTTTTATAGGCCAACCCGGAAGTTAGCATCGCCCTGGTTCCCTCGACAAAAAGCCAATGGGATTTTTCCATTGGATTTTGGATTATTGCAGAAAAGAAGCTCTGTGGCAAACAAAGGTTTATGATACTAAATGTTGCACATGTAGCATCAACAAGGTAACATCCAGTAATTATTAAGTTATTAAGTAGTTGTTAATATCCATACTGTATAGGCATGTTAGCATCCTAATAGTTATCTTAAAGTACAGCTGAGGCTAACAAAGATCAGTTTAGACTGATGAAAGTTGAGCAGGTCGGCAGATAGCAGCTACAGACTTTTAGTCCTTTAATCAGCAGCTCTTTGGCAATTTCTCTTGATATTTTTCCTGTCTAAGAAAAACACAAATCTAAAACTGCAAGGTTTGCTTTAGAAATGGCCCAGAGTTATATGTGAAAAAAACACACTGGTCTTTTAATAAGGTCTAGAAAACAGTCTTTATAACTCAGGTTTCTTTTATTTGAGGGGACACTCTGGTACCACGTGACAGTAAACTGATGGATGTTATTTTTTCTTTCTTCTCTCACTCTCACACATTTAGCCTCCGTCAGCCCCAGCACTGATGAAGCCCTCTGGGGGTGCGAGGCTGGAGGTGAGACATGGGGGAGCGGTCGAACTTATTGATCTGTCGTCATTGCTGGAAAACCAGGAATGTTTGTAGTGTGATAGCCTGATACCCTGAGGGTGAAACAGTTAACAGCTGCTCAGTCAGCTGACAGCAGGGAACGACTCACAGTCACCCTGACAACGAACAACAGAACAGAACAAAATAGAAAAGAATAAAGTAGGGATTTATTTCAAAATGAGTTTTTTTTAGTAGTGGCGGAGGAGAAAAAGGATTTAAAAAGAATTTCAAAGATTTTTGAATTGATTCACAAATTCATAAAATAGATTCTTATACATTCAACCAACATTGCCATTGGCAGCCAATTCCTCTGTGTTTCAATGCACTAAGTGAGTTTTCTAAGTTATTAAACTCACCTTCTATACATTTTTGTTCACCAGCAATTAGTGTAGACATACCGAACTACAGCACTATAGCGATCAGATTCACTAAAATCAGTGAACTTTTCCTCCTCCGGCTACACCCCCTATCTCCGCTGTTTATGCTGCAAAATGCTCAGTGGGTGTAAAGAAGATGAGACCCAGCTCTATGAAAGACATAGAGGATATACATGTGGAAAATGCCTCTTGTATAGAAAGGACGTCTTTCGTCTAACGAAGAATGTGCACAGCCTGTTATCTGAGCTCAAGCACAAACTTTTAGACACGGTTGAACTGTATTGCCTTTTGAATTTACCTTAAAAAAGATGTTTCTTTTTTTGTCCAAAGCAGCTTCTTTTTTTTTCATTTTCAAAATAATGTTTGAGGTTTATTCAGAATAAACGCCAAGTGAATTTTCGCCTCACGTTACATGTGCGAAACCAGAATGCTTTTACAGTTCTTTTTAGCTAGCTAACACTAGCTAGCAACATACGCACCAACACAGACGTGTCTTCATTAATTTGCACCGCCCAGGACAAATTTGCATCCACTTGTGTCATTTGCATTTACTTTCTATGCATTTAATGGTCAGTGGTGGAAGAAGGATTTGGATATTTTGTCTGTTTCTACTGTATATATGGATGGACAAAATGACAGCTCCCCTAAAGTGAAGCCAAAACATCTTGATCACCCCCTGGTGGCTGGCTGCAGTATAGGTCATAAACCCGATTAGTTCAGGTGGGTGTATGGGCAGGACATTGATACCGCTGCTCCAACGCGATCACTACCGTGCAAACTCTGGCTCCAAATGACATCACCTGCGCAAGATGGCAGCTCCCGTATCCGGGATGTTTTGGCTTCATTTTTGTATAGTAGGAGGAATCGGAGATGCGTCGTCCATGTTTATATACAGTCTATGGCTAAAACTAAAGCAGTCTAATACAACAGCCCAGGAATGAATCCTGCTTTCATAAGGCTTATAATGTTCAGTTGTTGTTACTACTGTTTTAGGGTTGTTGATCCAACTTTATGGTCATTTTGGAGGCTGTAGTCTGCGATGCTGTTGAACTGTATTGCCTTAGACTGAGAAGTGTTTCTAATATTCAGCCTACCCTCCTAGATATATTTATTGCAGGACTGTTCAATTAGAATGGATTTTTTTTGGCTAGCTGTACCTAATGACAGAAATCTATACTAACTAACAGAAAAAGTGGTTTACAGTTTGCTACATTCCAGTTGTGGAGGAAAGGTTTTCCCTGGTGACTACTAAAACTTCTATCTCAATAACAAGCAAGAACAAAACCATAAAACACATGGAGACATTAAAAATGTATGAGCCATCACACACAATAGGAGAGAGGGGGGAGCGAATAGAAAAGAGGAGAAACAAATAGAAAGAGAGGTTGGAGTCTACTACAGTACAGTCCTGCAGCACAGAGAAGAGATGACTTGAGAGTTTGTATAAGGACACATCCTCAGTGTCAATCAGAACATCTATCAGGAAGTTGTGTTATGCTCTTCTTCCTCTGTTATCCTTCACATCTGTGAGATAATGTCAGACAGATGTCACTGCTTTTCATTCACAAACAGTCTGCAGCTTCATAAACTAACAGTTGTATAGTTTTGGGTTATCCATGAAAGGCTTGTGTTGTTTTGTGTAAAATGTGTCAGAATGTGTCTACAGTTATACGACCACATTGAGACATACTCTTGTACATTCACTGTGCAAAGCAGACATTTTGTTTTTTGTTTTTATTGAATATTGGCAATTTTATTAAGTATTATAAGTGTATAAAACATCAGAAGTTGCTACCGTATACTTCCACACTATCACTTGGGTAAAATCTTAAAGGCTTTCCCTTGTAGTTGAGTATTCGCACTAGTCGTATTGCAACTTTTAAGTAAAGGATCAGCACGTCATCACAAAGACATGAAACTCTACTTTCACATCTAAAGCATCAGATATGAAACAGCATGTTCCTCTATATCTGCATCTTTATGATGTCACTGACTGACCTCAGAGTTTCTGAACACTGACTGAGGACACGTCAAAATGCTGACTTCCTGTTCTGGTAAAACTAGTCCTCTCAGCTCTCACACGTTTATCTAGCAGTCTGATAAATACATGACAGAAAGGCAAACTCACTGAGATGCGAATTCACAAAAGGATTGCGTGGCTTTTGTGGCCGCTAAACCTGCACAAATAAGACAAAAAGAAACCGTGTAATTCTCAAAGCACCCATAAAGGGTCAAATACACCCCTAACTGTGCTGCCAAGCAGATAGCGTATTATGCTCCAATGTTATTTGCATGTATTTAAATTAGGTAGAATATGCATACATTTGGCGCAAAATTTGCCCCTTTCATCATTAGCAAAATATATTTTATGAATCTAACCTTGACACGGGGCAGATGGCTGTTGCAAGTGACGCGCAACTCATGGTGATATCAGTGGCCGCAATCCATTCTTTGTGAATTCGCCTATGAGTTTTCTAAAGTAGGTACAAGCAAACAAGACTAAGCGTCTACTGCCATGCCAGCAGCTCTATGAGGGTGTACTTAGGCGCAGAGGGGCTTGAGCTAACATTAGCAGGTATAGTTTTCACCATCTTAGTCTAGTGTGTTAGCATGCTAACATTTGCTTATTAGCTGAGGCTAACATCATTACTTTTACAGGTTGTTGAGATATTTCAGTCTGGACCAAAGTGGGGTACCGACCAACAGACAGACAGACCAACCGACATTTCCACGCCTAGACCCACGCTGCTGGCATGGCTAAAAAAGGAAGAAAGAAAGAACAACTAATGAAAATACAATGAAAAAAGTAACTACACAAAAAAAGCTACAGTGATGAGACTGATTGCGATTGGTCAGCTTGAGACACCGGAGGCTGCTGTTCACATCTTGTCTCCTACCAACAGTCAAGGTTGGTTTCTTTGAACCATAACAACCATCTTTCGCTAATCATAGCCAAGTAGTTTTGGTTTCGCAACCAAATGGGGGACACTGACTGACCACCACTCAGTGTATGGATAGCCATGTACAGAGCCAACCAGTCATAAGCAGCTACTGTTGGACTTTCTGTGTCTGCACTGGAAGGACAGGGAGTCTGGTGGTGCTTGACATTCACTAGAAGTGCATTTATGCCGCTTTGAGAGAGTTGCTATGTGGGTACCTGTGTTGCATCTGGGCTAACAGCTCTACTACGAGATAACAGTAGCCCTGCTGTTATAGTTCTGGTATGGTGCTTATGTTACCATTATTGTTTGTCAGGTCTGAATATCAGGTGAATCTGAATGTAGCACAGTTACCGCAGGTCCATGTATTGTGTTTGTGGCCACAGAAGAAAAAATTATCTTTTGTTCATGTTCAATGGCATCTCTCCACTCCCCCATGAAAGCTACATTAGCTAGCCAGGTTAAATTAGCTTAGAGGTCGCCAGCCACCGTTCAGAGCGGCAATTCTGGCAAAGTAAGTGCCAAACCCACTCAAAAGAAAGCGTTAAACCATTCAATCTTGTAAAGACCATTTTGTCACTCTCCATTACAGTACTTCAGGAATATAATGGATGCACAACATGGCCTGATAATGTACAACACATCCATCTTGTGTTGTGGTGTTGCTTTTACAATGAACAGGTTAAATCCTACACTGAACTACTGTATAAATCAGTTCCAACACCAGAGTACTCTACACCCATGGAGAAGCATAAATCCACCTGACAGACCCTGAGTGTAATTTCCACCATTCAGTGCTGTGCTGCTCTAAACATACATAGATTTATTACACACTGTGCATTCAATCTGAACAGAGCAAGACGAAGAAGTGCAGATTGTGTGGAGCCCCACAGCATGTTTTCAGCAAGAATGTACAACTATGACTCCGTTATGAGATGAGAATTCAAATTATAGCAATATGGCTTCACTGCATAGCTGCTTAGATAAAGTTTAAGACTGGACGTACCCTTACTTTTGTAATTTAATTTTGACAAGACAGAGGTCCTGATCATTGGTCCATGGAACATAAGGTCAGCCACTAAAAATCTGGGTGTTATTTTTGAATGAGGCTTGAGCCTGGAGCAACATGTAAAGACATTAGTACTATCACATTTTTATCAACTGAGGAATATTTCCAAAATTATATAATTTCTATCATTCAGTAAAACAGTGAAAGTTATGCATGCTTTCAAATCTTTGCACCGTGAATATTGTAATGCCTTTAATTCAATTCAATTCAGTTTTATCTATATAGAATCAAATCGTAACAGAAGTTATCTCAGGGCACCTTTCATATAGAGCAGGTCTACACTGTTCTTTTTATTGTATTCTTTACAGAGATCCAACAGTTCCCACCATGAGCAGCACTAGGCGACAGTGGCAAGGAAAAACGCCCTTTTAACAGGCAGAAACCTCGAACAGAACCAGAGCCAGAACCAGAACCAGGCTCTGGGTGGGCGGTCATCTGCCTTGACCAGTTGGGCTACTTCTCTTAAAGGGGCATTCCCAGGATTTTACAAATGAAGATCAGTTTACTCATCATGAGTAATAGTACTTACCAGAACAAAGCGTATTATTAATTGCATTAAAGGCCTTGCATCCAGTCCAGTATAAAACCAAACTTCTAATCCACACTTCTCACCCTGAATGGTCACCATCTTGGCTAGTGGAAGGGGAGGGACCACCAGTATGAAAATGGCGGTCGCGGTTGCGATTGTTACGGCTAAAAGTAAAAGCACATTCATTTTTCATTCATTTTTAATATAACTGAATTGAAGTCAAGTGAGTAAACAAGCTGGCAGATATTTCGGCGTGTGGCAATTGCGGTAAAATGTTGGTGATAATGCTCCGCCCGGTTGCAATCCGCCATTAAAAAGAAGAAGAAGAAGATGCAGTCAAATGTTACGTCAATTCCGGTAAGCACACAACAGCAGTATTCAATCTGAGACGACACTACCCTGTCAAAATGAATGCACTACACAAGTCAGTACATAGTGTACACAGTGTACTGCACATTTAACATTTGCTAATTAGCACTAAACACAAAGTATAGCTGAGGCTGATGAGAACGTCTTCTTTTTTCAGGTATTTAATGATAAAACAAAGAAATTTTGACATGATGATAGCGCTAGATGGAATTCCAGGGAATCGTCGAAGTTATTAATCTTCATCCTCTGGAGACCATGAATGTCTGCACCAATTTTCATGTCAATCCATGCAAGACCTGTGATATTTCTGATATTTCAGTCACGAACAAAGTGGTGGACTGACTGACCAACAAATATTGCCATCACTAGAGCCACGCTGCTCTGGAACAGCCTTCCACTTAGCATCAGGTCAGCTAACACTGTACTTTTAAATCTTCAAAACAACTTTTACAGAATGGCCTTTCTTAAAGACTCATGCATTTTCTCTCATTTATTGATTTTTTATATAGCTAATTTCTGTATTTCTGTATATTTTATTTCTGTTATTGTGAATTGATGTCTTAACAACTTTTTACCCCTCATTTTGTAGCTGTGATGTAGCTTATGTTTTAATGCTGCTTATGTCCTGTCTGTCTTTTATTTTCATAACTTTGAAAAGTACTATGTGCTTCTCACATAGAAAGTGCTTAATAAATAAAATATTATTATAATTATTACAAATTAACAGCAATGTGGTCTGAAGAGAGATTTCTCAACCCTAAATAATTCTGGTGGAAGAGGGACAGAGGAAGAAAGAAACTGTTTTTTAATCCGATATTGGATATTCTGTACTAGGGAGAGAAAGACAGAAACAACAGCCTGTAATTACCATGTTACCCTCTATTCCTCAATATCTACAAATGAGTGCTGATGAAAAACGAGGGTGTTGTATCTTTGGGGTTCATTAGATCTTTATACATAATGCAACCTTGATCCTTTAATTAAATCAATAAATAATTCATAACAGTTTATTAAGGTTTCATCCAAATCCAAGTTAGATTTCCAAATTTAATTTATTCTCATGAGACCAGATGGCTCTGAACAAAAAAAAAAAAAAAGAGATTTCTTGTCGAGGTTATAGCTGCACAACAACATGTTAGTTCTCAGAGCTTAAATGACAGGAAGCAAACAGATTTTGGAGGATTTTGAGGTGAGTTCACCAACAACACGTCAGTTAAAGGTTTCAACATAATTAGTAAAATGTCTTTTGGGTGAGATTTTAAAATCGACACTACTTTGTACAGAGAAACATTCCAGGAACAGCTATGGGTGGATATTTTCTTTTTTAAGATTCCCATTCTACTACTGAGAGCAGCAGTGGAGTGATGGCAGCTTGGCCTTGCTGTGTTAATTATTAATCAACACTGCCAGGATTAATCTGTCTCCTCTCACTGAAAATACTCACTGCGATTTAAAGTAGCTCCCAAAGGAGAAGTAAAATTGTTTTAACACTAAAATCACGAAGGCCACTCAAAACACCACAGCAATCTTTACATTTTGTGAAATGGGCATATTTAAATGTAAATAATGATAAGAAAAAGAGAGAGAAATCTGTTTTAAAAGATTATATGAAAGCTGGTATCACACCAAAGCGTGTAATAGACCCACCAGCCCACCGCGCTCATGTTAGCAATAATATGCAACATCCTGTTAGACTTTCAAAATAAAGCTTGCTGACAAACATTTCAGTTGACAGTCGCAGTTTGGTTAGGTTTAGGCACCAAAACTACTTGGTCAGGTTTAGAAAAAGATCATGGTTTGGGTTAAAATAAGTACTGTAGTTATATAAGTTAAGTTACGTACATAAGTTAATTTACGTTGTTTCATCGTTATGTTGATTTAAGTTATGTTACGTTATGTATGTATGCAACTTAAATTAAGTCAATATTGACTTTTGGTTTCACACGGGAAATAAACCCCGGTCTCCTGTGTAATGACCACTGGGGGCAGCTTTGAGCAACCACTCTCAGAAATACAACAGAAGAAGAAGAGGGTCGTGTCTAGACTGTAACCCTAGATTTAGATCTGCCAGAAAGCCTAACCGTTTTAGTGCCTAACTAACCAAACTGCGACCGTCTCACAAATCTTGAGAGTTTCGCAAATCTAGGGTTACCATCTAGACACGACAGAAGAAGAGGTCACTGACAACATTGGCTTTTTCTGTGCCTGCTTCACAATAAAACCCATCCCAAGGTATGCCTAATAATCTAATATATATAAAAGGTCAGCAGACATTTGTCAGAGACCTTTATGTTTGACTGTTGTGGCCTCTGAATCATCGTAAACAGATCAGACAACTGATTTGTTTTCCATCTGTTCTGCGGACTCTGCTGACGGCCTTTGTTGTCGTTACCAATCTATTTTCCAGAGTCAACGATCAATAACCGCTAACATGGATGAAGATTGACCCTTGATTATCCAATTTGTCCAAACGTCCTCCGGGTTTACGGCTCAGATTGTCTAAAACCTTTTAGCATTTCAGACCCACGTACCAAAGAAGTGAGGCACATTTGAGACGACCCAGCAGAAAGATCAATGAAGTGAACCTAAACAGCAGCTGGGTGGCCTGGTGTGTCTCTCCACAAAAAATGCAATTACTACTATTACTTATGGCTATTCTTATAGCTAAGCCATTCTCTGTGTGTGCAAACAGATAGTTTTATCCCCACGTAGTTTGGTACGTGTGTGATTGAAGAGCTTACTCATCTGCTGGCTCTGCCTTCTGTCCAGTATGTTAAACTGGTTTTAAAGTCTGACTACAGGTTTTAAAGTCTGACTACATTCATGAGTCCAGTAGCTTCCGGACTCAGAACCAGATCAGATAGAATACGACACACTTGACTCAGGTGTGCTGTATCTATTTATTTATCCATCAGTGGGTCCCAACAGGGCGTCCTCGATCCCTCCCTAATCCCACAGCAGGAGGTGGGCTAACATCTGTACAGACAGCCCACACAGCTGGATCTGAAAGGTCAGCATGGATGTAGGAATACTGGGGGGCAGAATAGGATGGACGAGGAGGTCAAGGAGCAAGGGTACTGCAGGTGGTCTAGAGCAAGGCACTAACACTGGCAGGTTGGTGGTTCAAATCTGCAGTTCTGGAGTTCACTGGGAAATTGTGAAAAAGTGGTAGAACTCAGGTTTGTTATTTTAGTAGTTTGGGAGAGAGGGAAAATCATTTCTTAATGAACACAACAATCAGCCATCAAGTGAGACGATGGTAGTGTTGGATGATTGGTCTTGTCAAACTTGGGTCCAAAGCAAACAATCCCAAAACTATTGTCCAGACTGACATGGAATTTCTTGTGGATGTTCATGGTCTCCAGAGGATGAATCCTAATGATTTTTATGACCACCTGACCTTTCCTCTAGCGCCATCATCAGGCCAAAGATTTCCTGAAGTATTTCCATTCAAATCAACTGAGCACATTCATTCTCGGGGGATAGACCTTTTTTGATTTCCATAAACTTTACTGTAGCGCAACCCTCTGGACAAAATGTCAACTTTGCACCTACAATATCTTGACAATCTTGACATAATCCAGGGGATGACATCTGACTAGGAATGGAAGCAAACCCCGGACCACCATTTTCACGTGGACCACTTTTTGGACCATGTGCGCAGCAACTGCTTTCAAAGGTAAAAGGAAAGGCTGCTTAAAACTCTAATAAAATACTTAAATCCAAGGTTTATTAGATAATTAAAGAAGGCAATAAAATGGCTACTCATGTCTTATTTCTTTATCTCCACTCTGAACAACTACACCAGTGACTGAACAGATTGTGTTTACAGTACTGCAGTAAAAACCTGTGACATTTCCATCTAAACCAATATGTTCTGCTGTTCTCTGTCAGTGGTTGCTTTAACACAGCAGTGATCCAGCTCACAGCATATCCAGTTCGTGAAAACATTTTCCATTTGTTCCCCAATCTGGTACTTCTTTGCTGCCGCACAGGAAGTGATGGTTTTTAGCATTTAATGGTTTCTTTGCAGTACAGAAGAATAATTCTGTAGTTCTCATGAGCACTGCACAACCTACAATGCAAAGAAGAAGACATCACAGTTCCGTTTGTTTGATTGACTAGAGATTTCTGGGAAGTGCAGCGCAAAAGAAACAGCAATCTTCAAATTCCGGATGCAAAGCTCTTCCTGTCCCGATAGAAATAAACAAACCATTTCAAGTGCAGGACCTAAATTCTACTAAATCTAGCCACATGAAACCTGATCAAATACAAATCAGAAAGAACACTGTTAGTGTGTAATTCAAACTCATGGAAATACACAAGTGTTGTGCATTGTACTGTAATGTGCATGTCTCATGACTCCAATAGTCCTGATGTTTTTAATTTAACCTGATTTCGTTTTACAATTGTGGATTTGTACACAACAAGCTGCTGAAAAACAAACCGCTGCACAACAACATCAAGTGTGGGATAGCTGTAATGTGGAGGTTTAGGCGAAGAGCTTTTTTTTTCCTCTGCTGATTCTATTATTTTTCAGCAAGCCTCAGAGTGCATTATGGCTAGCAGTCCACTCGTGGTCAGAGAGTGGTGTTAGATAGTAGTGGTCTTTCTCTAACGAACCATCTCGTATGGTTGTATGCATGTTAATACAAAAGAGTAAGGAGGGATAAAAGAATGAATTAAATTAGCCTTGGAGTTTAGTGAGGCAGATGACCGCCCACCCAAAGCCTCATTCTGCTCGAGGTTTCTGCCTGTTAAAAGGGAGTTTTTCCTTGCCACTGTCGCCCAGTGCTGCTCATGGTGGGAACTGTTGGGTCTCTGTAAATAATATTATAAAGAGTACAGTCTAGACCTACTCTATATGAAAAGTGCCCTGAGATAACTTTGTTATGAGTTGGCGCTGTATAAATAAAATAAAATTGAATTGAATCCAGGTATTTTGCCAACCTGGAACAGAATCCAAAATGGAATTGGCTTTCTGAGCCTAACCCTAGGTATAACTAATAACATTAATGACAGCACAGGTGTAACTAAAAACATCGATGATAGCACAGATAGCTTCTAACTAATAACGTCCATGATAGCACCAGTGTGACTAATAATGTCACTGATAGCACAGATGGCCTTTAATTTAATAGCGTTAATGATAGCAATTATTACAAGTAATTAATAACATCAGTGATAGCACAGATGTAACTAATAACGTCAACTATACCACAGGTATATCTAATAACATTAATGATAGGACTAGTGTAACTAATAACAATGGGTCCTTTTCATTTGGCTGTCTCAGTCATAATAGTGAGCCAGTATGCACAAACCAAGGGGCCTGGAGCTGGCACAGCTTAATAGAATGCAGTCATTATTAACAATATTAGTTAGACTTGTGTGTGACGATTCAAAACGTCTCCTGTGAGAAACATATCATCTATTCTACTTCATGTTTTCATTCGGCTCCTTTCTGACCAACTAATCTCCACTCTTTTCAGTTCTGGTCTACACCGCACATTCCTCCAGTATTTGACTCTTCTCTCCTGTATTCTACTCAGCTCTTCTCTCCTTTTCCTTGAATCTAGTCTGTTTCATTGCTTATTGAGTTGGAGGACATGTGATCAGTCAGCTGAGTGAATTTGTGGTCCTGTTGGTTGCCCCAGGACAGTAAAACACACAGCATCATGATCAGCTGTAGCGCCCACCCTGCTCTCCCGGTGTCTCCTGCATCTTAGAGCAAGATGATTTGGCCTCACTGCTGCAGTATATCCACTTTCAATGTTTTTTATCTTTGTTACACTGTTCATCTTATGTATATGTGTGGGCTTAAGTCAGTTGGTCCTTTTCCACTATATTTATTACCAGCAACTGCCTGTGGTCATGTTTTTCAATCACTAACAGATGGAAACAGATGTTTTTGTTTTTTTCCCATAGATGTTATCTATGGAAGTCTGTATACCAAGTAGAAGCGCAAAGTGCAAAATCTAATAATCACTACAATTCTGGTTTGCTGCTTCTCAATCTAATTAAGCATTTTCTTGTGTGACCGTTTCTGATCCCATTTTAGGTTCCAACATTCTCATGATCACTGCTGTTAAGAGGTTTCATGTCAACTTTGAGTTATATTTTCAAGAGCATGTGGAGCTCCATGGTGGACATAGAAATGGTGATATAATTCTAAACTATTTATTCTGTTGTTTTATTACACATTTGTCATGCAATTGTATAGAAAATCTACCACAGTCCCACATGGACTCCATGCCTAAGGTAGAGAAACTGATCCAATGTCTCCACAGGAGCATTACTGCTTCATTTCATCAACCGTTTCATTTTTAAATCTCTAAAGCCTCCAAAAAATATACATTTTGGTAAAATTAAGCTTCTTTCCTTCAGAAACTAATACATATATATTGTGCATCATCTTGTTCCATGGCTTACTGAAGCTATATGATATTTACGCTGAGTGGAATACTCGAATCCAAGACTTTGGATCTCCCAATTTAAAATAAAGTTCAGCATGAAATCTGGCAGTTTACAAGAATTAAACAATCTGTTTTGCTTTCATGTCAGCGATGACATGCGAACAGTCAACATTTCACTTTGGAGTTAATCTCTTAATCACTGCCTGGTGTCTGGGACTTGGTATTGGAAATCTTTTCACCTTTGACCCCTTTCACAGTAACTGGTTCATCCATTTATTCATTTGGCCTGAAAGACAACTCTTACAACCCCAGGCTTGTTCAGATGGACAGCTTTAAACTTAGAAATGGACAGCGATGAGTGTCAGCTGTTGCAGTGGTGTCACAATTAAATCTTAGTATAAGTTACAATCTGGAATAAAAATCTGATCTGAAATCTTTTTTTTTTTAGTTTGATCACCTTGTCTTCTGTGGTGTTCATGCATCCAAATATTAGAAATCACATTTGACTGTAGTTCTTCAGATTACTCTCTTACTCACTTGACCTCAAGTGTCTCTGTGCCATTATTTGGTCCCAACTGAGTTGAGGATTTCAAATATACTGTTGAAAACATGTGTGAAGATGCCCAGAGACAGTGAGAGAAATGAATCTTCAATAGTGTTTATCAAAACTATACCAGAAAATAATAGATTTTTTTAAATTTTATTTTAGCCAAAGTGCCCCGCATTGAAAAATACACACTAATGTGTATTTGCTGATGTAGTGTGAAGGAAACGACATTTAATAAAACCACATAATTTATTATTATATTATTAGTAGTAGTAGTATATAATTATATATTATTGAAGTAAATTATTTCAGTGCTATAATTTTAATTTCAACATTAAGTATTCAGTGGTGACTACATTTCACAATAAGGTATTCAGTTCCTACTATAACATTCAAATTATTACCGTTTTTATTTGCATGTCCTGCCATGTCATCTATGTTACACTTACTACCCACAGGAAATGGTTTACACACCACACCATCACAACATCCGTGAAAACCGAATGTCAGGCAAACTCTTTAAATACTGACAATGTAGAGCATTATACCTTATTAATTTACTTCTCCAGGAAGAAAACACTCCAGACTGAATTTAGTGCAGGCTAAAATCTGTCAACAATTTTACATCCATTTAGTCTGAGCCTGGTTCAGCTGCCTGCTACGTTTTGTGTTACTGTTGCCGAGCTAAGATTTTAGAAAGGTGAAATACTCTACCATACAATGCCTTTATCATGCACAGACACACACACACACACGTCTGTGTCCTCCACTATGAATAGACAGAAGGGAGTTTTACACTTCTAATATGTCACATGCCTGACTCGTTAAACACAGAAACAGAGAGGAGAAGAGGGGGTATGAGTGCAATAAATGATAAGAATTAGTTTAAATATTTTTTAATCAAGTCTAAAATGATTTGGTCTTTTAGAGCATTAGTACTGGAAAGTTAGCTAAACTAGTAGGCCATGACAAAATAAACCAAAGCTGGTGTTTTTCTAAGTGGTATTTTTTCAGAAAATTAGCCAGGTTGGTGTTTTAGGTAAGTATGTAAGTCATGTCATGTTACAACATAATTACAGAGGATACATAAACATGCCATTTTTAAAGCCTTACCATCAAGAAATTTGTTTTTTTCTTTTCTTTTAGTGTCTCAAAGTTTGGCCGAGAGCAAGATAACAACGGCTCAGTTTCATTACCACAAGGGGTTCACATACTAGAAACAAACACACTCATGTCATTTTTATTTTTCAAAATGACGTCTGTATTTACACAAATATGCATGCATGCCAGACTCAAATATTTACCTCTGAATCTCCTGTTACAAAGGAACCTGTTCCAGAGGAAACGCCTCTTATACGTGAACAAGAAGAGACATTTATCACCACACAGACATTTCACATCAACACTTTCAGTCACATCCAGTGAACCCTGCAGCTAATTACTGTTTTCTAACATCCTATATGCTTTAAATGACAACGTTTAAATAATCTAATCTAAATCTTTTGAAATGGCTCACAAATAATTCAATTTCATTAAAAAAAAAAGACTCAGCCAATTCATGACCAGCTTATGTCCCCACAGGTCAGCCACTCAGGGCCCAGATAACAAGCTGTCGGGATGATGCAGTGCAACAACACACCAACAGTTATCAACTTGTAGAAAAGGGTGTGATCACATTCCACACGGATGTACCAATCGCGTTTCCCTTTTAAAACTCTTTTTTTTTGTTGTTGTATGTTTTCGTCTCTACATCCGTACACAAACCCTCCCTGTCTCTCCCCCAGTTCGCCCTGCAGCCTGTCACATGCCTACAAAAGTCAGCAAACAGCTCTGAAATGTACTCGCCAAACAAACATCCTGCTGAGCAGCTGAGTCTCTGAGCTCCTTACCTCTCAGTGGCTCCTCAGCTGATTCAACAGTGTGAGATCCTGAGGGAGATACGAGCCGTCCGGAACAGCTGACCAGCAGCCCTGCATCTACACCCACCGACTGACTGACCGACTGACTGACTGATGGAGTGACTGAGTGGGAGGCTGGATCACTGGATGACTTACTACCGTTAGCTGGAGGCAGCAGACCTGGAAGCCACTCCCCTCACCGACCAGCTGACTCGCTGCCTGGCTGGAGGGATGGATGGCTGGTTTAACGCCTTTGCCTTGCTGGCTGTCTTGGTGGTTAACTTGCTGACTGAATTGCTGCCTGAATAACTGAATGTAAGACTGGCCAACTGACTGACTGACTAAAGAAAGAACTAACTGAATAACTGACAAAATATAACTGACTAAATGATCAACTGACTGACTAACTGGCCAACCAACAACAACAAACGGAAAAAGACTGGTCAACAGACTAAACTAATTACTAATTGAATAACTGACTGACTGATCTGACTGAACGATTAACTGGCTGGTTAAATTACTAACTGACCGACAAACTGCCAGACTGACTCACCAACTAACAAACTAACCAATTAACTGACTGACTATCCAAATGAATAACTGAATGACTGACTCAGTGACTAACTTACAAACTGAGAAACTGCCTAACTGACTAATTGACTGAATAACCAACTGACTGATTAACCGGTTAACTGTCTAAATCACCAACAGACTGAAAAACTGCCTGATTGACCAACAAACTAACTAACTAAAAGACTCTTTCACCAACAAATAAACTGACCATCCAAATGATTTGTTGACCAACTATGTAAGTAGCCGACTGGCTTTTCCCTCTTCCTTCTCTGCTATTTTCTGCTTCTCTCCGTCTCTCTTGCCGTCTCTCTGTGTAATGAGAGGGTGGGGCTGAGCTACAGTAAGCTAGCTCTGGACACACACACACACACACACACACACACTAACTCCCACACATCTAGTTTCCTCCACCAGCATGACCTGAGGCTGCCCTGCTCTGCACTTACTAACTGATAAGGCTGTGTGTGTGTGTGTGTGTGTGTGTGTGTGTGTGTGTGTGTGTGTGTGTAGTCAGTAGTAGTAAAACAGGAAGTAGGTAAGATACAGGACCCAGCCCCAGGTAAATTCTGGAATGGAGGAAATGCGTTCTGCATTTTAAGTCTACCACAGGCTGCAAAACCGACAGCAACTTAAAAATGGATTGAGAGTAAACTAAAACAAACATACGTTATTAATTGATGTTTACTCAGCGGAGCAGTGGGCGAAGCATTCTATTTCAAATGAAGTTTTCATGAGAGACTCAATAATTTCTCATCACAGAAAAACAGACGTCTCCTGGATGATTTAACTGCTACATCACAGTTTCACTAAATAACTATAATTTGCTACAGGGTCATGTTAAGATATCAGTTACAAAATAGTCTACTCTCTCCTAAAGGATGCAGTGCTCATTATACCATACACAATATGTATTTACATAAATGTATTACATTTTTATTATATTACTTATCTATTGTTCATGTGTGCAGTACTGTTATAAGAAAGTACTGTATTCTACAGTATTCTTGTATCAGATAGTTCCTGACTGAGATCATGCTTTAGCCAGTTTTAGACTAGTATTTTAGTTATCTGGCTCCACCCACTTACTTTCACCACAGCCAATGAGAATAATTCTACGTCCACAGCAGTTCTGCCAAGCTACAATATGTTTTATTTGTTTGAAACAGAAACAAACATTTCAGTCCTGAAATTCTGTCAGTCTGCCCTGAGCGACAACGTAGCAGCTGTGTGTCTTCGGCTGGCTGGCAGCCATCACAGCTTCATTACAAACATCAATCATCTGACATGAGGAGGCACCAGCAAAGCAGAGGGAGGGAGGATATTTGCACAAATTTGCAAATTTGTGCCATTGACTAATAGCAAGCTGTCTTGTCAAATTTGCAAATTAAAGTTCACCAAATTTAAACTCAACAAGAAACATTTGTGCGGATTTACTTCACCCCCGAATGCAATCCCGCAAATGCACTGATTGCAGCGATTCCATTAAAATGAATTGATTTCGCTGCTACATTTCACTCTTTGAAATGCTGGTGTGACCAGGTGTACATTTTATAGAAGTTCAGCCTTTAATATCGTACTATCTATACTATATGTCACATACTATATCTACTACCAAAATCCATTTTTTAGCTTCCTACCAGTGATACTACTGGGAAAGTGTGTTTGTGTAACTACTGAGTAGCTTTTAGCTTAAGAAAAACATGAAAAATATGCTTTTTACCTCCGACTTGCATGCACTTTTTGAATGGTGTAAGATAAATTACAGGCTAAACGTGTGTGACTGGAGATATATTACTTAAATAAATAAAGAGAAAATATCTCCTGTCCTCTCTCAGCTGGTTTAGAGTCTACATGTGTCCAGGCAGCAAAGCATCATGCAGCTCATGTTGGTGACCTTTAGGCGACGTTAAAGGCCACCTAACCACAACACAGACAGTTACCATGACAAAACAAGATCTATCACTGGCTCTGCAAGGAAACACTGACAGCAGGAGGCAATATTCTGTTACATCAAAATGTATTCATTTCTCTCTGTTTTTGTCTTTTCATTAATATTATACCAGGCTTGATCTGGGTGTCAGAATTTCTCCCATTATCCATAAAAATGTTTTTGGATCTAATGGCCTTTATAGTGTCCAGAGGCAGCTGGTGATTATTTACCTGGGTGGGGCTACAGGCACTGAGAGCTTCTGCTTACACACTATGTTGTCATCTAGCTTGGTGCACTAAGCTCTGACTTCAACTATAGGAGACTGTTACATTTACTCAGCAATTGAATCAGAAAAACAAACACTCCATCCAACCTCAGCTCTGGTTCTTACTTCATCTAACTGTCTCTTTTCTCACCGAGGAGAAGGATCCTCTAGACAACAGAACAAAAAAGTTTATATCAATTTAAACATTTCAATTCAACATAAATGCTGAAGGTAGTTTCATTGACAAAAATATTGTCTTGACTTGGTTGTTACATTCTGCGTTTCTGCTCAAATGCCCTTTCAGACGCAATGCGACAACGGCGAATACCGAACACCTGCGTGGCCAATAGAAACAAGGCAGCCAGCCAGGCACGGAAGTCAAAATGGAGGAAAAGCTAATATTGTGTGTGTCTGAATTCCCTGAATTGTACAACACAAGTTTACGCTGATATCGAGACCTCAGGAGGGAAGCCCTATCTTGATTGTCTACTCAGCCAATTACTCATGAATCCCAGTGTTTTATTGGTTTTAGAGCGATGTCTTCTGCGCCCTTTTTACATCCATTTACTTGTATTAGATAGAGGCAGGATCAAGAGGAAGCTAGCTTTGAATTAGTGTATGGCTGGAACGGCGGCCATTAGGAAAGAGAATATAAAATAGTCATACTGTATAATTTGAAGTTATATTAAAATGCTTAATAATTGATTAAGCTTGCTGACTGGTGGGGCGCTGCACATGCGCCATCTACTGACCGTCCGCCACTCACGCATTTTGCAGCATTTTCTGAAATTTTAGTCATCAAACAGACGAGATGGAGCTCAAACGTTCATTTTTGACCTTGGAAACAGCACTTTGGTAAAACATTCTCAATACAAGGTCCACTCGTGGCCTTGTATTTGCTTAGTGGTCATGGAGGTGGTTTAGTTTGTTATCAGTTATCAATGAGTCGGCGAAAGTAGTGACAAACTTCATAGCAACGCTGGCCAATAATATCATCCCTATGGTACAGTCATATCTAAACCAGAACCTATGGGCCGATGGATCCATACGTGCTGCTGTGGGCAGACGTGCTGCTGCTTGCGGCTCAGGACTTGCCATCGGAGATGTGAAGGAATACAAGGTGGCGTCCATTATTGCAGAAATATAGAGACAAATAAATCCTTGAATCTTGAATCTCATGTGATAACAGTGTAACAGAGCAGAGACAAGGGCTACATTGCCTATAAGATCACCTATTATAATGACATTCCATGCTTAAGTCACATGATAACAAACTAAACCATCTCCATGACAACTAAAAAAACTCCATCCGCAGAGGAAGTCCATGAGACACAAAGCAATTGTGAAAATAATCACAGTTGCAGTCTTTTTTTAAAATGAAGCTAAATGTTGCATTTGACTTGCAGGCAGGTATTATAACATTACCATTATTAACTGTTCCTTTGTAGAAAAGCTCTAAATGTTTCCCATTTAATCATGACATGACTATTGTCACTGAAAGCACAAGGTTTGCTAAGTAAAAAGCATCATTCATTCAAACAGCAGCAGTCTAGTCAGTCTGTCACTGAATGAATATGGTTGGGGTCAACATGGCGGCGTCAGCAGGACAGCGACATCACTCCATGTCATGATAGTTCAGTCTTTCATTCTGTTCCACATGATTTGTTTAATAGGAAAATGCACTGAGGGCAGGCAGAGACATGAAAGGCCACTGGACCAAACAATGGATTTACTGAGACAACACAACCACCCACGTCACTGAGTTTGAATATTGCACACTATTTTCTTTCTTCTATGCTAAAGTCCTTATAGAGACATTATACATGCATTTGTCCGTGTGTTTTCTTCCACCAGATCAGCATCAACAGCGGCACCAAACGGTGCCCCCGACAGCAGCAGAGATGCTTGGAAACATTTACAATCCCTCATCCCCCACTGGCTGAATGTGAAAAGGGCAACGGGGTCCAAACCAATCTGCTAAGACTTTGACATTAAGCATTAACATGCTCTGAGTCTGGGACAGCAATCCCCACAATTCCCAGTAAACCAGAGAGCGCTTAAAAATCAAGTGTGTTAATATATTGGATGGGTCTCAATGGTACAGAACAAAGATGCACAACTGACATGGAGATGGAAATTAATTCACAGTGAGTACTAATGCTCACAGCACACACAGCTAGCATCAATTTAACAGGGTCCACTGGTCATACAACAGTAATTGCTGCTATCACTTTTGTCTTTCTGTGTGTGTGTGTGTGTGTGTGTGTGTGTGTGTGTGCGTGCGTGTGTGTGTGTGAGACTATAACATAACTGCCGATAGTAAAAACAGTCTGACACAGGACAAACACTGTGTAGCCTGAAAGAAATACCTGTAGACACTACTCAGGGCTGAAAAAAAGTGGCTACTCCTAACTGCGTTTTTTGGGTTAAAACACAAGCTGTGTCCCAAATTGCGTACTTACATACTCAAACTTAGTATTTTGAGTGGGCGGATATTTCGGCGTGCGGCAATCGCGGTAAAATGTTGGCGATAATGCTCCGCCTGCAATCCGTCATTAAAAAGAAGAAGAAGACGCGGTCAAAGGTTGCGATCGTCATTTCCAGTAAGCGCACAACAGCAGTATTCCATATGGGACAACACTACCCTGTCAAAATTAACACACTACATAAGTCAGTACATAGTGTACACAGTGTACTGCATGTAAGTATACTAACAGGAGTACGCGATTTGAGACACAGCTATAGACTGTATGTATAGATGGACGGCATGACAGCTCCCCAAAAGTGAAGCCAAAACATATTGATCACCCCCTGGTGGCTGGCAGCAGTATAGGTCATGGGCCAAACTGAAAAGTCAAAGTACACGTCAAATAAATTTGGTTTCTGTCATTTTAGGTAGTTCTTATCACGCTGATGTGTGTTCAAGTGTTCATTTTTCTGATAAGTTTGGTTTTAATTAGTTATTTGATGCTATAAAAAGGGGGTGAGACGTCATGATTGACAACTGTGAGTGTGCTCACGATTGGCTCAGGCGGCTGTATAGGCGGGAACTCGATCCTGTGGCACCACCGCGGATCACTACTGCTCAGACTCTGGCTCCAAATGATGTCACCAGCGCAAGAGGGCAGCTCCCGCATCCGGGGTATTTTGGCTTTATTTTTGTACAGTAGGAGGAAGTGGAGACGTCCATCTTTATATACAGTCTATAATAACTGAATCTATATTTGTATTTACAGTTAATATTCTCCTAAAAGTATGCTAGAATTAAACTTCAGTCATCGAAGAGTAGACAGTAAAGCACAGAGCTCTTTGTAGTAAAGATGGAAATAATGTATATCAGAGTATCTATAAAGGAAAGTAAAACTGAATTTAAAGGTTCTATGTGGAGTTTTCAGAAAGTCCTGTTATTAATGACACCTGTGGCCATGAAATGAACTGCAGTCGGCATCCTGATGCTCGCGCGCCATAGGCAGCCAAAACAGTGATTGGACGTGACATACACGAGAACGTAATTTACAATCATATTTAGAATAACATTACTATTTGGACCATTAGCTCCATGATACTAACTAGTTTGCCGTTTACAAATTACTTCATCAGCTAACATTACGAAGCAACCAACGCCAGATCCATGCCGCGTGGATTAAACATAATATATTAAGAATAGAAGCAAATATGACTAAATATCAACATGTAAATAATAAAAAATAGTATTCAACTGCAAAACATCCCTTGATTGTGGAATCCAGTGATTATGCAAAAATGGTTGGGGTCAGTTCAAATAATCGCAATCAGACGATCATGTAATAATTGTGACAGGCCTACTTGGAAATGCTGAGCCATAATGTTAAGTATAAAGATTTTGTACTTAGAGGTGTGAAACATACAAAGGCAAAGGTTTGGTCTTTTCAAGATTTAAATGACCTGCCAAAATTTAAGCATGTCCTCTTTATTCAACTAAACTTATCTGCAGTGACACCAGTAAGGTCTCAGCTGAAGGTGGAAAAAAGCAGTCAGTCATGCAGTTTCTATTACAGCCCTGTTAAAAACACTGAAGGAATGTCCTCTCCTATTTAAAACTGTTTACGCAGGGACAGACACTCAGCAGAACACAACAACCAAGTCTTTCTCCTAAGAGGAAGTTGACAGCTTGTAAGTGAAAGGTCACCAGTTCAAATCTCAGCATGCAGACAAAGCTGCTCCATACGACCAGGAGAGTAGTAGGGATCATTTTCTAAAAATTAATCTTTTTATAAATATGCATGACACCACTCAAGTGCAACACACACACCAGTAGCGTCATTTAGCATCACATCAATTTGCGTCAACCGGTGACACCAGTGTGCACAGCTTACATAGAAAACAATGGTTGCAGGTGTAAGTAAGTAAGTAAAGTTTATTTAGTATAGCACCTTTCACAGAGCAAGATCACAAAGTGCTTCACAAAAGTACAAAAGTAAAAAATAAGACAATAGCAACAATAAAAAGAAACAAGTAATAAAACATAGGCAACCAGACCTTAAAAACACCATCAACCAATTCATACAGCACCAGACTATACAAAGGCCAGGTTAAATAAATAAGTCTTCAGCTGTTTTTTAAAGGCATCAACAGAGACCACAGATCGTATGTCTATAGGGAGGGCGTTCCACAATGTTGGAGCCACCACTTCAAAGGCACGATCACCTTTTGTTTTTAGCCGGGCACGAGGAACAACTAGTAAGCCCTTGTCAGAAGACCTCAGTGACCTACTGGTGGTGTAAGGATGGAGCAGGTCAGAGATGTACACTGGTGCCTGACCATGCAGGGCTCTATACGTAAAAACAAGAACCTTAAAATGAATCCGGAACTTGATGGGAAGCCAGTGTAGGGAAGATAAAATGGGTGTGATATGAATTGTCCTGCTGGACCGGGTCAACAGCCTTGCAGCAGCGTTCTGGACCATTTGAAGACGATCCAGAGACGATTTGCTGAGGCAGGTGAAAATGGAATTGCAGTAGTCTAGCCGGGATGATATAAAAGCATGAATGATCATCTCTAGCTCAGCTTGAGATACAATGGACTTCAGTTTGGCAATGTTTCGTAGATGGAAAAAACATGTACGGGTCAATGATTTGACGTGTTGTTCCAAGTACATAGCCTGATCAAACATAACACCAAGATTTCTAAGATTTGACTGTACAGCAGAAGAAAGGGACCCAATACACTGAGCAACCTTGGAAGCTATGCTATTTGAACCAATGATGAGGACCTCTGTCTTATCTGAATTCAACTGTAAGAAATTGTTAGCCATCCAGTCCTTAATGGCAGTCAGCAAAACAGTCAGTTTGTCTGCGTCATCAGGCTTAAACAAGACATACAGCTGGATATCATCAGCGTAGCAGTGATAAGAAATTCCTTCAAATGTGCTAATAATATGACCCAAGGGAAGCATGTATAAAGCAAATAAAATAGGACCCAAGACAGAGCCCTGAGGCACGCCACAGGAAAGAGCAGCAGTTTCAGATGTGTAGGGACCAAGTGACACAGAAAAACTCCTATCTGAGAGATAGGAGGAGAACCAGTCCAGGGCGCTCCCAGAGACACCTACCCACTGCCTGAGCCTGTCAGTAAGGATGCTGTGATCTACAGTATCAAAAGCTGCGCTAAGATCCAGCAACACCAAAACAGAGCATTCACCCACATCAGAAGACATCAATATATCATTGGAGACTCTGAGAAGAGCTGTCTCAGTTGAATGCTTCTGACGGAAACCAGATTGGAATTTATCTAAAATGTTGTGTTCAGTCAAAACAGTAGTGAGCTGATTGGCAACAACTTTCTCTAATATCTTTGAGATAAAGGGCAGCTTAGATAAAGGTCTGTAGTTTTTGGGAAGGGATGGATCAAGGTTAATGTTTTTCAGAAGAGGCTGAACAACTGCATGTTTAAAATAAGTTGGGACACAGCCAGATTGCAGGGAGCTGTTTATAATGGAGACCAGGCATGGACCAATAGACCCAATAGACCCAAAAACATTCTTAAGTAATGAAGTAGGTAAAATATCTACAGGGCTTGAGGAAGGTTTCATACTGCTCACCAGATCAATGAGGTCTTGCAGGGAAATAGGATGGAAACAGTCCAAAATTGATGGCTGAGTTGGATTAGTAAAAAAGGGAATAGAAGTAGGGGCGATGCTAGCCCTGACATTTCTAATCTTATCCACAAAGAAGAGAAAGTTGCTGCAGTCCTTATTTGAAAAAACAGGCACATCGGGAGGTGCAGGAGTGACAATGTTATTAATGGTGTCAAACAGGACTTTAGGGTTGCATTTACTCGAACAAATTAAGTTAGCAAAATAAGAAGCCCTCGCAACCTTAACCATGTTGTTATACTCTGTTATAAGGTCTTTGTAATAGAGACGGTGAACATGGAGATTGTTGGATTTCCAGTCGCTCTACCCTCCGACATTTACGCCGGAAACAACGAATAGTGTCATTTAACCTGGGGGAAGGGTTGACGGAGGGAACAAGTCTGATTTTACTAGGTGCCACTTTATCCAAAACGGCGGAGCAGTGTGTATTAAAAGAGTGAACAAGACTAGCAACATCAGCGTGAGAAGACAACACTGCACTCTGGTCAAAAGCTGCAGAAAACTTCTCAGCGGAGAGGTGATTTAAGATGCGAGAGCTATTCACACGTTTACTGGGCAGAGCATCTAAAATAAAAGACAGGTTAAATAAAACACAATCATGATCAGTGACATGCAGATCCTCGGAGCAAATTGAATCAATATTTAAACCAAGCGTAAAAACAAGGTCCAAGGTATGACCCCTGATGTGTGTGGGACCAGACATGTGTTGAATAAAATTAAAAGGACTCAGTGACATTAAGAAAATCAGCAGCAAAGCTGCAGGAAACATCGTCAACATGAATATTAAAATCACCAACCAAAGCCAATGATGGATGATAAAAAAATCACTGAATTCAGAAATAAAAGAGCTATTAAAACCAGGGGGTCGGTAAATTAAAAAACAATAAAACGGATTTAAATGACCAGCTTTGGTCACCTGCAATTCAAACGAGGAGAAAACCCCAGTGCGCACCATCCGAGTTCTTGAAAACCACTGCAAGTCCTCCACCCCGGCCCGAGGATCTGGGAGTGCTGATAAAAGTACAATCCGGCGGGCACAGTTCGATTAGGGGGCCATATTCCATGCTCCTCTGCCAGGTCTCAGTGAGAAACAAGAAATCCAAGCCTTTGGAGATGAATAAATCGTTCAATATGAAGGACATATTTGCAATTGCGCGGGCATTTATCAGCGCCATCCTAAGGGGCACAGACCCACTGCTTTCAACAGCAGAGGCCCGAGCCAAGGGGCGCAGGTATCTGCCGCGCACAGCGGAGCCCTATCTGTAACAACAGTCTGAATAGGAAGATGAACCGGTGGAGGTGGTAATGCCAGGGGAAGACAGAAGGGGGGCTAGCGCTGGAAACAGTGGCCTGAGATGATACCGGAGAAGAATAGGGAGATTCCGGGTTGTGTCTGTGGAGTGTAAACAGTCAGACTTGTGGAGAGGTGGCATGTCATACGCTGCAGTGGTGTGTTGCCCTTAAGAGCTAATTATACAAAACCCTGTCAGCATGTCAGATAGTAAGTTCTGTAATAAGGTAGCCAGTGGAGATGTTTGAGAATCTGAGTGATATTATCAAATTTTTTGGACTGAAATAGCTCAACAGCTATTGGATGGGTTGAATTGTGTACAAACATTCATGGTCCTCAGAGGATGAATTTTAATGACTTCGGTGATCCCTTGACTTTTCCTTTAGCACCAGCATGAGGCTGACATTTTTATTCAAAGTGAAATGTCTCCACAACTATTTGAGTAGTTTGCATATACATACTGTACACACATTTATGCTCCCTTCAGGATGAACTGAAATTACTTTGGTGAACCCCTGACTTTTTGTTTAGCAGCACGACGACATCAAAATATTTTTTTTTTTGCCAACACTTTGGTTTATGACCTAATTTCTACAAAACTAATGGCATTCCCTGAGGCTGACCTCAGCTGTACTTTGAGTTTTGTGCTAATTAGCTAATGTTAGCATGCTAACATGCTAAATTAAGGCGGTAAACATGGTGAACATTACCTTCTAAACATCGTCATGGTAACATTGTCATTGTGAGCATGTTAGCATGCTGACATTTGCATTTAACTCAAATCACTGCTCTGCCTAAATACAGCATCACAGAGCTGTTAGCATAGCTGTAGACTCTTGGTCAGCGGCCATAAGGGATTGGGAGTCCATTTACTGTACTGTATGAACAGACCTGCTGCTTCTAAACCTGGACCCAACACTAGGATCTCAGTCTTTTTCTCTGTTCAACAGCAGGTTTTGTGACATCCAGAATTCGATGTTTTTCAAGCAGTTGTACAGCAAAGTGTTATCATGAGGTGGTAAAATATAAAGTTCGCTATCTTGTCACGAAATCTATGATAACATATCTTGACTGAGATGGATTACTGATATTAGGAAAGTCTCAACTCTAAGTCAATAAAGTTTATTTTTGGATTTCATCCGTATCTCAAGAGATGACAACAAAAAACACAGCTGTCACGAAACATTTAGAAAGTTATAAGAGCTTAGATTTGGATTTGGACAAGATGGGGCTTTTGCTCAGAAGTGAAATGTAATGTAATGTATGAAAAAAAAGAGTGAAGTTCATGTTTATGTTGCAAAAGCTTGGTTACGTCACCTCTGAAATGAGACACCCTGCATGAGACCAACGTGCTGAGTCTGAACACAACAGCTTCTCACAAACTGAGGACAGGTATTAATTGTTTAGACACACCGGGCCAAAATGTGACTCAGCGAGCGCTCACATTGTTGTTTCCTGCCAGCACAATGGAGACCACTGTAGCCCGAGCGCTGATCATCATGTAATAATGTCACGCTCGTCACCGGCCACGGTGATGTCGACGAGTCAGCAGAAATGGCAGATGCTGATCTAATGACCACATCCTGTTTTATTTTAGATTAACGCTGCAGCTCCAGTCTACAGCAAATCGATTAATGGAGACGAATGAAAGAATTTGTAATTATTGATTAACACGTGCTTTTATAGGACTTCATAGGAATTCTTCAAATTAGCTGTATTTAAAAAGTTTCGTTCCAAAGCAAGAACACAGCTATTTGAAGGAAATCAAACAAAAGGAACAAGGAATATCCTACTGTGTAGTGTTATCCTTAATATTTCTGGTGATTTTAGCACTTTGGTGGATGAAAGTGAAAAACTGATTCATGTCAGTCCATTTTCCAATAAAAAAGCTTGAGCTGTACATGTCACATAAATTTGGTACATACATTCATGGTTCCCGGAGGATGAACCCTAAAGACATTGGCGATCCCCTGACTTTTCATCTAGCACCATCATCTGGTCAAAATTTCAATTTGTCCAGTTCTTTGGTTTATCTATTATCTAACAGTTTGCCTTTCTTTTCACCATTATATCCTCACAGAGCTGCTAGCGTGGCTCTTAGTCTTGTTTAAATACACCTTGACATTGCAGTACCTGCTTCTTCTTCTTCTACTGTAAAATCCATTTACATGCACTCCATCAAAATTTGATTATATCACTTTTAAAGCTTGAAAGCAAAGTCAATGGCAATTGCATTAATTCTTAACTTCTTTATTCCCTCATCCCTTCATTCTAACAAGTCATGTGTAAAGGTCCACTTTAAAGAGGGTAGTTTTGTCTCTTATAGAGTCTGACATTCCCTATTCTAACATTTTATGATACCTACTGGTTAGAGGTTTTGTCAAAAATATTTCTCTCCATCTCTTAAGGCCCAACAGAACAGTTGAGTAGAAGAAAGTTTGGAAATTGACCCAAAGCAAAAGGGTCTGGTATCTATTCTATACTAGACAATCCATGAAGTTTCATCCCCCTCCGTAGACCACATTAGGTTGCAATAAGAAGAGAAGCAGAGCTCACGGATATCAGAAATGTCTTGGCAGTTAGCAATTGGTCAGGTTAATTCCTCATCAACGTGAATCAGACCCGGCTACTACAGTTTAACATACTTCACAAGCTCAATCTGACCAGCAGCAAATGGCAGAACTCTTTTCAGGAGTAGATACGAATTGTTTAAGATGGGGGTGTGATCCCATCAGCCACAGCTATGTGTGTTGGTCCTGTTGGCCTCTGGTTTTTGAATTCCCATTCAAATGTGCCGCTGTGGCCCTCTCTACACTCTTTGCTTGACGACTCTATCCAATAAGCCACCGTCCAATAAACGCTGGCTGGAGGAAGTAATGGCATACCTCAAACTCAAACAGCTAAAGCATACTACTCTCGGCTCAACCAGTGAGATCCGGCAACCTTTTCTGCTCTCTTTTAAAAAGTGGACAAATCCCTATTAATGTGTATGACTTTACAATGTACTTTTTTTCTATCTTTTCTATTATTTTCCTTTGATGTTATGTATTTATGTATGGGAGGGATGCAGGGAGTCGTTAATGTTTATATGTGTGATAAATGAATATTTGAATAAATGACAAAATACATAATTTTTCATTGCCTAAAACAACCCATATTAGCGTTTTCTGATCTGACGGTCTATCAGCAGGACGTCGTCGTTTGTCAGCGCCCTCAAAAACTGTTATAAATGACAGTGACCTTTTTCACAGTCTCACACCACTTAAGGTCTGGCACAAAAACAAGTTGGTTAAGGTTGATTAAAAGAAACCAACAATGACTGTTGGTAGGAAACAAAGAGCGGTCTCCCATGTTCAACGCTTTGTCAAACCAATCCAACCACCGCAAACTCCTCCCTACATGTTGAGGCTCTATAACAATTTCACACTATTTCTGCTTTTGCTCCTGACATACAAGAGTCATTTACACGGCCACTAGAAGTCCATGTCAGGTAAATGTAAACATAGGTCATTTTTAGACAATTTCACAAACGATTGATAGTGTTGTGTTTTTTGGAAGGGCAGTCTCCTTCATTCATTAGCATCAATTCATTAGTCCAAAAGACAACATGTGACCTTTTACTTAGGAAGGAAATACAGAAGGAAGAAGGTAAAGAAGGAGAAGAGACGGAGGCTGAAGAGAGGAAGAACAGGCTGACGACAATACCGCCGTTTAAAAATGTATGAGTCTCCAGTCTCCAGCAGATTGCCCGTATGTGTGTGTGTGGAGCACTGTGGTGTTAGCATTTAACAGTCAGAATGAAGAACGGATAAAGAAGGAACAGTTTAGGATGAGGTAAACATAGGTGATGTAGTGATTACTTCATTTTTATTCGGCTGCTTGAGCACTGTGAGTTGCCTTGTATCACATGCTGCTGTTGCTAAATTATTGCTATTGCTTTTATTATTTCTCACATTTCACACACTCCCTGCTGATGATATTTACGTATGTGAGAGAGAAAGAGACACCTCTGTTTGACTTATAGTCATGTCAGCTGAAGCTCAGCGTAAGACTCACGAGTCCCCAAATGAGGAGGAAGAGGAGAAAACAACACAGCCAAGGAGGTGAAAAGAGATAAGTTAAAGGAGGAGGAGAAGAGGAACAAGGGGAGAAGGAGGGAATGAAGTTAGAGGGAAGGGAGAGGAAAGACCAGAAGATGTAGCAGGAGGGCAAGAGGGAGTGTGAGGGAGCAGGAGGAGATGAATAAAAAGAAAGAGGAAGAGGAGGAAAACAACTAGGAGAATAAAGAGGAGGATGAGGGAATAAAGGGAAGAGAAGAAGAGAAGAATGCAGAAGATGTAGCAAGAGGAAAAGTAGACCAGGAGAAGAAAAAGAAAAGCAAAAAAAATGAGCAAGAGGAGAGGTAAGACAGAAGGACAATGTGTTCAGATAGAATGCAAAACTAATTTTAGAGGTGACGCCATATCACACAAAGTCAATGTGAAGATGAGATTAGACGCAAATTCGTAAACAAACATGTAGAACACCGCAACAGACACGGTGTGGTCCACACAAATGGATGCAAGGTTGGCTTTGCTGTGTTTACTCCCTCCACACAGCCAATGTACTGTACCAGCTGCACAGACGTTAGCTGTAAGAATGCTAGCAACGGACGCACTGACGCATGAAGCCTCAAAACTAGCCTTCAGAGAGAAAATATTCTCCCAATAAACCCACACCACTTAGCTAGCCTTGGTTGCACACATGTATCCACATAGTCCCATTCACAAATCTTAACTCAGAAAATAGACAGCAAACAGTTGCCTATTTCTACATCCAGCAGACACCGAGCAACATCGTCATCCCATCTGAGTTGTGTCCATGTCCACTTTATGAATGTAAGTCCACCATGATTTTAGCTCTGGGTTTGGTCCCCATCATCTCCTGTGAAAAAGACGCTACATAGCTAGCAGCTAGTGTTGTCTGTCATCAGAGCAGCCTGCTGCTGCTGGAAACGGTGTTGATGAGACTGAACCATACAGTAAATGTGCTGTAAAAAAAAAAAAAAAAAAAAAAAAAAGAGGCTAATTGGAGATAATTCTCTGTGGCTTCATTACTACAAATTACATGTAGTCATTTGATTTATTATTAATATAGAAAATATAAATCAGTGGAGCTTTAACTGCAAATGAAACAGTGTTTTGATAATCTTGCTTTCTTGATATAATGAATTTCCTGTTGAAAGAGAACATTTGGTTGTCAGAGAGAGATAAGCATTTTGATTGGATGTGAGATTGTGACGTCTGTGATGCTTCAGTTGAATAAAGTTACCCAATCCTGAGCCTGGCTGCAGTCTGAAAATGCCAGAAATCTGATTTGGGCTGCCAGTTTGAGAACACAGCCTCATTATAACAATTAAAACCATAAATCATTCAATAAGACACAACGTGTTAAAATGAAGAGCCAACACCTCTTCTTCATCCTCTGAAAGAGCCAGGGGAGAGCACAGTGGGAGGGATGGCAGCAGCAGATGTAGCATCGTGACCAGTAACTCTTTGCACTTGGAAAACAACTCCACACCTCTCCTCCTCCTCCTCCTCGTTTTCTCTCCCTTCTTCATCTTCTCTCTCCTTTCTCTCCTTCTGCCTCCGTCACCAGGCAACTAGCCTTTCCTCCCTCTCTCTGCTTTTTTCTCTTTCTCTCTCATCTTTGTTACTCCCCCTTTTCTCATGCATTAAGCCTCCCTCCTTCCCTGGCTATGCATTATATGTAGGGTTTATATTCACAACAGGCTTTTGTTTCAGCTCATGCAGACTCCACAAAAAGGCAATAAACATCTCAGTTACACCTTATTGTTTTCTGAACCATCAACACTTACAGTGTCAAGTGTTTGCATCTTATGTTGTGATGGATTTTGAAATTGGAAATATGTCTGTAAAACACCAGCAATTTCATCACTTAAAGGGGACCTATTATGCTCATTTCCAGCTCTATATTTTTATTCTGGGACTCCACTAGAGTAGCTTTGCATGATTCACATTTAAAACTTATTTACACTTATTTATCTTATACTGGCCCTGTATGCAGCCCCCCAGTTCATCCTCTGTCTGAAACAAGCCGTTTTAGCTCCTGTCTCTTTAAGGTGGAGGTTCCGAAAGCAAACTATAAACCTGCTAAGTAAAATAATTTCTCATTCTTGATTGGAAATGGCAACTCCTGAAATCCATCCGTACAGCAGGACGTCTCTGTTTGGTAAATTTTACGCTCATTATCTGCTTATTGTGACGTGATGTTCGATTTAGTCTTTCAATCACAAGCCGATCTGACTGTGACGCGGCTGCTGGAGCTGATCACGGCCACTCTAGGCAATGCTTGTGATTCCACCAGTTGCGGCGCAGCACGTTTCAGAAGCGTCTCTCTGCTCTGCTTAAAATACGCGCCTAGTCTATTTTTGACGGAAGCCGCGTCAAGCTGCACAGAGCAGATCAGCACTTTTCAAAATAAAACACCCTGTGCAGACTCCCGATCGTATATCAATAATAAACACAATTAAAACAGACAAAAGAAGAAACAATTTAACTACGTAGCCTACTTACCCATGGCAGAAACACAAAAATCAAAGAAAAATGACAAAATCAACTAAATCTGAGCAAGTCAACAAAATCGGGCAGGCAACGCTCCGCTTCTGAAATGCTCCCGGTGGGGAATGAAGCCGCGAACAGAACAAAACTGCGCCGCAGACACAACGTCATAGAGCCGTGTCCGGTGGAATCAAGGTGTAAATTTAATTTACAGGATTTTCTTTCCTCAGTGTAATGAAGTACATACATTTTATACCCATATTAGTTTGTTAAGAGAATTTCTAGAAAATGTACTACATCAAAATTGTATTGTGACATAAAATTACAAAAGATTTTATCCATATTCCTCTACAAGTTGTGACTAACTTGTATGTAAGATCTGACCGGATGTGACTGACTGTCTAAAGCAGCAGTTTGTTCTTTCAGACTCATTGACTTTTGGTTTGCAATGCGTTTTAACCTCAAATCATATGTTACTCTCATCCTTTCTTTCACCTTATCTCTCTCTCTCTTTCCATTTTTCTCTTCTCTTTCTCTTTGAATCTCATTCATCCCTGGCTCTTCTCTCCTGCTGCTTCTCCCTTTCTAGCCCTCTGTCAAACAACTTTCTTTGGGTTCGCTTGTATCCAAACGAGCACAGTTTTCCCTTGAAGCCGTCTCTACAATGAGCCGTGCAGAGACTTCTGACGTACATCAAGCAAACTCCTCACAGCAAGAGAGGGGAGATGAGGGATCAACAGATCCTCACAGCCCTTAGAACTTTAAAAGGAAAAGAAGTAAAATTTAAAAAGGTTTTCTCAGTGAGTTTTACAGTTGAATACAAATAAACAGACATATAACTACTAATCACTCTGAAGCTGATGGGTTGTTGAGGCAGTTTGCAGAGCTGCCCAACTTAACTTTCTTCTTTTCAGCCTGACTTTTACTTAGAAATAATAGTCAAGTATGATCTCATTCAGGATTCATTTTAAGGTAAGTATTGGTGATTTTTAATCTATTATGATGGTCTTTCACTGTAAAGTAGGCCACATCCAGGACCATACTTGATTGAGGTAATGAGTCGAAGTAACCCCAGAACTCTGTAATTCCACTGTAATTAATTTCATAAATTATAGGAAATTAAAGACCCGTAAAATAAAGTGTTAACATTTTATTTCCCAACATGAAGCCCAGTCCATGCTGCCAGAACAAGTCTACTTTTTGATTATAGAAGTAAACTCCCTCTAGGTTGCTAAACCCCCCCCCCAATTGACCCCATTGACCTCAGTGTCAATGGTAGCTACAGCCCTGGTCATACTGCATAGAATTATGCCAAATGCAACAAATCATTCTAAAAGTGCAACATAGAAACTAACAACTAAACTAACTTGGCCACATGGAAATCAATGAAAATGACAAATAAGGAAGCAAACAATGTTCATGAAGCAGGACATTTAAAAATACATCACCAACAACCAACTGTGAAACCATACACTTGGAAAAACATCTGAATATTAGATGTACTAATTATTTATATAGTTACAAACAAATAAATTGTCAGATATCATTTTGCACATCTGCCAGTTTGCAATTTGCAGTGTCCTCATTTTAACCACAAGAAGAGGAAGCAGAGGCTCAAACAGAACCACCACTGCACGCTGCATGCTGCTTAACTACAGGGTTGCTACATCAGGTACCAGTGATACTAAATTAGTGACAAAAAAATAATAACAGTGCAGTAAATTGCAGCAATACAGTTTTCAAAGGCTGTATCTTTTGTATTTTTGACCTTCATTTTTCTTAATTCAAGTTTAATATATTTTTGTTTTGTGGTTTTGTACAGTTATTTTTAATCATTTCATTTCTAATGATGTTGACTGTTCAAAATGTACCATTATATTCAGACTAATGTTATTTTTGACAAGAGGGCTTGTGGTTGAAATCATAGTGAGACATTTTATGGTATCAACATATAGCACAACATTGCAAATATAAGCTAAATCATATTCTCTTGAAAGCAATGAACTGTGTTCCATGTTTGATTATAAAAAAGAATACTGGTCGACATATCATTTGATATTTACTACCGTGAATCACATGCACCCAAAGGGAGGAAGATTTAACATTTGAGACAAAAACAAAACACACACACACACACACACACACACACACACACTCCCCAGTGTGGCATTTCTATGAATACAGTAAATCCACTGCTGCTGGTTACATTCATTATTAATAAGATGCAATTAGTTTCTAATCTGCTGCTTCCTTTTACAGCACAGACACAGTCTGATTACCAGAAAAAAAAACACTTCCTAAAAATATTCAAGTATTAATACAATATGCTCAGTTTCAGTGCATACTGTAACAATTTTGGTCAACACAGTGATCTCTCAGAGGACTAATAAGATGCCTGTCGAAAGTTCCCAAAGTACAAAGTGATATCTAAAACTGCTTTTTTGCCTGACCAACTGGTGCAAGACCTAAAGAAAAGCAGAAAAGAAAAGCAAATACTCAAATGTAATATTTGGTACTTTTATTAGAGACATAACATAGTAAACATTTATTAGAATTGGCACTGAAAAGCAAATCTCCAAATGTAACGTTTCATACTTTAATCTGACACAGAAATTATTAATTATTTGTCAAAATTGTCACCAATTAATTTTCTGTCAAACCACTATCAACCAAATCATCTTTTTAGCGTTGGTGGTCACATCACACTTGTAAGAGGAGGGTTGGCAGCTTGTTAGGGAACTGAACCTCCAACACCCAAATCTTGGCAGTGTTCGTGCCTGGCTCTAAGGAATTTCTCTTCCAACCCTAGCAATGTTAGTGCCTTATTTTAGAGAATTGAACCTCTAACCCGGTTGGTGTTTGTGCTGTGCTCCAGGGAAATTTGTTTGTGTCTTGCTTCAGGGACCTGGACTTTCACACCCTGGCAGTGTTAACACCTTGATTTGGGAAGCTGTACTTCCAACCATGACAATGTTAGTGCCTTTCTCTAGAGAGAACTTCCAAAACTGGCGCAGTGGATGCCTTGCTTTAGAGAACTGAACTGGCTAGTACTCGTTACTTACCATGGCAACACATTGTTCAAAATATGGTGTAATATGTTCATTGAATAAAGTTATGGTTATGAATACATGATTTGCTGAGAAGCAAATATTATATGAACAAGGGGTTCAATTGCGTAGAGTTAAATTGAGTTGCATCCCATCTGTATGGTCAATGTCAGAAGTGTCACCAGTGTCACTGGTGTTGCTAGCGGGACTTGTGGACCTGTGGAGCTGCCATCCAATCACAAGGACACATCGAAGTAATGAGTACTAGCCAATCACAGGGACTTGCCGCAAAACTGGTGGGAAAAAAATAACGCCTCCTCAAAGGTCAGCACTATCAAGATGGCTTGTTATTGATCAACGGCGCAAATTTGCAAGTAAAAATTCAACAAAGTTGAACTTGACGCAAACAACTTGTGCGATTTCAATTCATTCCAATGGAATTGCCGTTTTAAATTTAGGGCCTGCTCTAGGGAACTGAACTTCCATACCTGGTGGTGTTTGTGCCTTGCTCCAGAGTGCTGAACTTTCAACCACGGCAGTCTTGGTGCCTTACTTTAGAGAACTTGACTTCCAAAACCTGGCAGTGTTAGTGCCTTACTCAGTGGAACTGAACCTTCAACACTGGCAATTTTAGTGCTTTGCTCTAGGGAATTGAACCTCCAAAACTGGCCCTTTTGATGCCTTGCTTTAGGGAACTGTATTTCTAACCATGACAATGTTATTGGCTTGCACTACAGAACAGAACTTCCAAAACCTGCACTGTTAGTGCCTTCTCTAGGGAACTGAGCTTCCATACCCAGTGGTGTTGGTGCCTTGCATTAGAAAATTAAAGCTCTAATCCCAGTTAGGTTAGTGCCTTGCTCTATAGAACTGAACTTTCAACCTTGGCAGCGTTATCAGTGCATTGCTCTAGGGAAGTGGACTTTCCCTAAGGAGGTGGAATCGTTGTTTTAAATGCTGGTGTGATCAGGCCTTTAGGGCCTGCTGTAGAGAACTGAACTTCCACACCTGGCTGTATTAGTGCCTTAGTCTAGAAAGCTGAACTTCCAACCCTGGCACTATAGGCGCCTTACTTTAGAGAACTGAATCTGTGTGTTAATGCCTTGCTGTGAACATCTAAACATCTACCAGTAATCCTGGCAGTCTTTGCTTTAGAGAAATATGCTTCCAAACCCTGGCAACATAACTGCCTTGCTCTAGGGAATTAAACCTCCAATCCTGGCAATGATAATATACTCTGGTGTTGTGCTGAATCTCCTGTGTTCAAATCAAGCTACACGTCAGACAAAGTGGGCTCCAGTTACAACTTAAAGTTAATTCTTGGATAAAGTGACATTTTACTTTTTTTTGCTAATTTTCTTCCACCAGACTCTGTGGTATAAGATAGGAATCCAATTCTGCAGATTCTGAAACGCTAAAACAAACAACTTCTCCTCCCACAGTGTGACAAGGAAAAGTGAAGAGAGCGGTGAGGAAATATTAAAAAAATATATTGTGCAGAAAAAACAAAATGTCATGGTTTTCCCCAGGACTGGAGGACATTACAAATTCTGTACAGAGGTTCTGCCTCCAGGTGCCCACATCTCTGCATCAGAGCATGTTTGATGCAAAGGTATTTTAAAAAATCACTATCTGTCAAAGCAGGCTACAGAAAGAAAGTAGAGAGACTGAATCATTTTCATCTTACAAAGCAAATCCAAGAAGAGAACGCCCTAATGTGGAAGACAGAGGTGTACATGTAGAAATTAAGGCAGAACAGAGAAAAAAAAAGGGGGAGAAATAATTTATCCTTACACTTTCTAGCAGCAAGCAAAATAAGTCTACCACACGAAAGACAGAAAGAAGCAAAGAGACAGAATAAATGAAAGATGAGAGAAAGAGACAAACAAGTACAGATTGTGTTTAGTCCCATGGAGAATTCTTGGCAGTGACATATAGATCTCATTATTTTTCAGTTTATTAATTCGTGGTCAGTTTATCTAAAAAATAGTCTCAGCACTCTGGTTACCTGGTTGATCGATAAAGAATTTAATAACGTTCTTAGATACAAGGATTATTAATCAACATCAGCAACATACAACCTGTTGCATACAAACAGAAGTACTGCTTCAAGGACCATTCCAGTGTGATTAAAGTTTTTACCACTCATTGCCTTGCATTCCCTCACCATTTACATCGATAAAACATCAGAGAACTGTGAAAAATGCCCATCACAATATCCTAAAGCCCAATGTGATGTCATCAAATGTCTTGTTTTGTTCCACCAAATGTCCAAAACCCAAAGATATTCAATTAACCATAATGTAACAACAAGGAAAAGCAAAACATTCTCACACTTGAGAAGCTGGAACCATCAGATGTTTGGCATTTTTGCTTGACTTAATAAATCAGTTATCAAAATAGTTGACGTTTGACTACTTCATTAATCGACTCAGCATTGCAGCTCCACGTTTTATCAATAATCACCAAAACACCATAAAATTGCCATTTAAAACTGGAACTCAACTGATAAATTGGCTGGGCCAATACTATCATCCAATATTAGCTTATCTCACATATATCAGTATCACCAAATATGTCGGCCATTAACTAACAAGAATCGTATCTATCGTCCAAGCACTGATGCAGTCTTGAATGCAGTGTCATCATAGGTAAAACCACCTTTGAGTGGTTCCCTGTTCAGTCTGGAGGGAGACAAGGTTGCATCCTCTCATCTGTCCTCCTCACCATAGACTGGATCATGTCCCAGACCACAGCAGATAAACACAAAGGACCTTGATCGGGCAGCTTTAGCTTTATTGGACTTTGCCGATGCCCTAGCCATCCTTACCACCGACTACCACAACATACAAGAAAAGACAGACAACCTTGACGTATTTGCCAACTTCACCACCTCCAAAACTCAGGTTTAATAAAGTAGTAATTTAATAAACCAGTTTTAATAAATGGTGAGCTACCTGAGTTTAGGACGGTTAGGTTATCTTACCATAGTATGGATCTAAGGAAACAATCTTTTGCTTTACGATAAGCAGCAATTTAGTAAATGCTACCCAGACTTACAGTGGAAGTTTGTTGGTTTGTCTGACCTTTGACCTAATCTTGCTTAGGCTTGTAAAATGTTTGGGAAAAAGGGTGACATTAGCGGATATACTGAAAGTTTATCATAGTTAGTCATTATTTTCAGCTACTATCAATAAGGAAGAAAGCAGATATTTATTTCCAGTTGTGGAAATCTGGCGTACATGGAACTGGAATGATTGGGGGAATGGGGGAAAGTGTTAATTATTCATTTATAAAAAAAACAAACCCTCAATTTGTTCAAAATGATTGAGACAGTTTCATGTTATCCAGTTGCTAATGTGTCCTGCTGCCAGATTTCATGTTTGGGGACCACAGCATAAGGATGGAGAGACAGCATCTATCCATCTTATAGATCCCTCTGAGAACAGTGTGCTTCTGCTGTATATAAATCAACATTAGCCTCCATCATTAAAACAGCACTACACGGCGAGGAGTTACCCGTCATGGGAAGTAGTAATCCTGGTATTTATGAGTGAGGATAAAAGTGGCAGCTGAGGGGAGAGAATGTACTGCCGATCTGATTTACTGTCCAGAAGAACAGTCTTCATTATTGATCCTACAGTCATACCCAGATTTCTGTTCTCACTCTTTCAATCTGTCCATTTCTCAGGCCCAGTCTCTGTCTCTGTCTGTGGCGTAGCAAACTTTTAGGAATGTATTTTTTACCAAACAGACTCAGGAATAGAGCAAGGCTGATAAATTGGCAGGGCCAATATTAGCTCATTCAGCTTCTTGCCAATAAGCAGATATGTCAGCCAATAAGTAACAAGTCATTGAAGTACAGAAATGTCAAATAGAATATTAGAACTAATCTAGAAACTGCATATCCATTACATAGTTACTTTAACTTACTTACTTACTTAACTTACTTTAACATAATTACTCTAAAAGAGTAATTATGTTAAAGAAGATGAATATTGGCCAATATATCGTATATCAGTATCAACTATCAAGTCCAATGTCAGTCAAGATCTACTCAGGAACTACAGTCTGGGATTCAAAGTTTCTTAAATGCATTTATATTTGTGTTTCTGCTGCATGTAAGAAAAAGCCATCCAATCTAAACAACAAAAAAGTTAATTTGTCATTGTCAAAACAAGTCATACATAGTTTTCTGATCCTATCGGTAGGACAATATCGTTTGTCAATGTCTTCCAAAATGCATAGACTATTCAAATAGATGTTTTCTGATCGGCCACCTCTAAACCTAACCAAACCATTTAGGCACAAAAACTACTTGGTTAAGGTCAGAGAAAGATTGTGATCAAACCAACATTGAGTGTTAGTGGAAGACAGGATGTGAACGTCTCCTGTGTCACAGTCAGACTCTTTCTTGACCCAACCATCCCCCACGACCTCCTGCCTAACAGGTTTTGTGGTGTCACTTTTTTAGTTTTTCCAGACAGAAATGAAATTTTTTCACATCATTCAAGAATTTGACCACTGGACCATTTTATATATATATATATATATATATATATATAGAGCATATATATATAAAGTATATATAAGTATATATTTATTTTTTACCTTTGTGTTTATTTACCCCAACAGCCAATGTACCAACTGTACGTTAGCTGTAGCAAGCGACGGATGCACCAACCGTGCCTGTGGGAGTGTCTCTGTTTGTTTTGTGTTCAGCTCAGTCTCTGACTGATACTGAAACTCACCAGGAACTGGTTCTTTCCCTCCACTCTCTTTCCTTTTTCCTCTCATCTTTGTACATGCATGATGCAGATTTATATCTCCCAAAGAAAAAAGTGTGAATGTTTCGCTCAAGTTTAAACATTTTCAAATCGCACGGAGGCCTCTTTGCATCAAATCCAGCCACTCCGGGTGAATTCACATCTGATCGCGTCACTGAATTTGTATGCAATCACGCCACCTCTGAGTAAACATGGAGTAGGTAAAAGTCATGATGACTGTTGTGCAACTCTTTTCTGTTTTTTCCTCTGCTACAATAAGTTGTTTATTTGAGCTCACCACATATAAATGCACTTAATTTGGATTTTAACTCTTGCGGCATTTGGAAAGTTTGGATAACATTTGTTCAATAGTTGAATACCATGTGTTTACCTTTCTGAGTATGTTTTTCTGTGTCTGCATGGTTATCAGTCCTTGTCATCTCAAGTCTTTTAAATCCTCTCTCTCCCTCACCCCCCCTCCTGTTTATCCAGCTGTAAATTATGCAGACTGACTGGCTGGACTGAGCGAGACACACATCAAATCATTAACCTGAATGTGTCACACCATCTCCATCCTCACACCAAAAGACTACAAACACTACAGAGAGCTTAAAACAATATACAGGGCTAGACTGGTTACAAATATGGCTGCAACTCATTTTCATTATCAACTGATCTGTTAGTCTGGATTTCAATTAATGTATTTATCATGTATCATGACAACTTCACAGTGTCAAAAGTGATGTTTTAAAATGAATCAATCAACTAATAGCATCAGTACTACACACAGTCTAATCAATCTGTTGATAATTGTCAGGCATGACAATGTAAAGAGCACAGTGCATTGAAGGTTAACCAATCAAAATCTTGTGAAATGATTGTAAAAAAGCATTTGAGTTTTGTCAGTCACTACAGATATAAGTGAGCGACACTGATGGTGACAAATCCAAATATGAATTTCACCACGTGCCTGAGCCAGCAAATTTTTGGCATTTTCTGGCCACTTGGGGGCAGCAGACACAAGCTGTAAACACAAACTTGCTAGCAAACAGTTGTTTATTTACACATTCAGCGGATACAGAGCAACAAAAGCCTCAAGTTTGTGTCCAACTGATGAATGTAAGTCCAATGTTCACTCTCCTTTTAGCTCTGGTTTGGTCACCACCAACTGCGAAGACAAATATCAGGCTCCACTATGTTCACCAGCTAGTCGTTAAATGTGTCTGCTGTTTGGTGCTGAGCAGGTAGTGTGCAGTGGGTTTTTAGAGCTTTTTCACTGAAAACAGCAGCCTGCTGCCTGCGTCTGGGAACAATGCTGATGGGATCAGTTACAGTAAACCAAAACCATAGGCATTTTCGTACCAGGAACTTTTTCATAGTTCTAAGAACAGTTGGAGGACCCCTCCTCTTTGTATTGTGTTCGCACTGCATGAACTGGGAACAATCGTAGTTCTTAGAACGCCATTTTGAGGGACTTTTTTAGCTTCTTCTTCAGAGTAGGTACTCTCCCAGTTCCAAGAGGAACCATGAGTGACGTACGTGTACAGTGATTGGTCCAGACATAAAAATGGACCAAATGACAAACAAATGGACTGACAGTGAAGTCCAGGCTTTATTGAGCGTATATGTGATGGGAGAAATACAATGTGATTTGACTCATCAAAGCGGAATCTAAAAATATTGTGTGTGACATTGCTATATCAACCGCTGGTCGGCTTACGTCACATCAGCGTTCCTATTGACAGTGCTAATGCAAAAAAAAGCCCTTCAAGGTATGTAGTTCTCGGGGGAGCTCCCCAGCGGGCAGTTCCTCATGAGCTGAAAGACACTACTAAAGCTCCGTAGAGCTGAGGGGAACTGCGGCATTGCAGAATTCTGTGGGTTCATCACTACGAGCGACCCCTTTCACATACATGTTGTCATGTGATCCATTATTAATAGGCTATTGATAAAATATTGATATAGCCGCGTTAGCATGAGAAGTACCTGTGAAGTTGTTACAGTCTGTGTGCTAAGCGCTCAGGATCCAGCTCAGCTAATTACTTGCTTCTTATTTTTGATACGATTTTATTAGCATTTTGTAAACAGCCATCTATAATTATGCATCTTCCATGAACATGTAATGGGTCATGAATGACATGGTCTAAAGCTGTATAGTCCTGAATAGATAATAGTTTGCACGTACAACATAATATTTTATTCGATTTTAAAAATACCATCTTTTGAGATATTGGAGGTTCTGTAGTATGGCGTATAAAGTTAAGTTAAGTTATCCTTTATTCATTCCTGTAGGGAAATTCATTCTCTGCATTTAACCCATCGTAAGTGTTAGAAGTAGCCACTGTGCAGCGCCCGGGGACCAACTCCACCTCTAAGCCTTGGTCAAGGGCAGTGACAGGAGAATTAACCTAACATGTACCTAATACATGTTTTGATGATGGGGGGAAACCGGAGCACCCGGAGGAAACCCACACAGAAAGGCCCTGCCCCAGCCGGGATTCGAAGCCAGGACCAGAAAAAAAGGAGGTGACAGTCAGGGGAACCATCAAAACCAGACAGTTTTTGACTGAAAAATCTTGTCAGGTGTGATAAATCCCGGCTCCAACTGGTCACTAAGTTTATATTGAGCAGCATTTATTCATCCTAGCTCTGGTTTATAATTTAGCTCATTAGCTTTGCAAAAAATAAAACAGAAATTGCTGCCAAGAAACATTTCTATCACTAAAACTCAATTCTGCTGACAGCCAGTCAGGAAAGCACCACACACCACGCTCGACTTGGAGAGGAGTGTTACTGCTCAGGCTCTCACTATCAGGTGGAAATCTTATCTATGCATTAATCATCTTAGGAAGGCTGAATCCTGCTGGTTCTGGTCAATACACTGCAGGTGGGTGGGTGGCAGGAGGAGGAGAGAGAGGCTGTGACAGAGACAGAGAAAGACAGAGAGCGAGAAGAAAAGGGCATACTGGTTATGGAGAGCCATCCCAGAGTTAAAAGGTCACAGAGAATCATCACAGCAAAACACCTAACCTGGATTCTCACAGGCTGTAATTCTCTCTGGATAAACCTCAAATGTACAACTGGTTTTTTAAACATTACCGTGGAAACTGCTGATACACCTCATGAAAACTAAATGACAATGGCATGAAAGGTCTACAGGCCTGAACGTGTACAAATAGTTCGACTGTGACTCCAGATTATTGTTATCTCAGTCAGATTGCTATCATTCAGGAGCCCTCTGTAGGAAGATGAGGAGGAGATTTTGGTTTATATGAAATGGGAACAATAAACTGTGCATGAATAGAAGGGGAAATGTGAATTACTACTAAAGCAGTGTTTCCCAGCCTGGGGGTCAAAAAGTAAATCTGAGGGATTGTTGATGATATTTGTTTTTTCAGGCTTTTTCTCATGAAATACATGACATTTTGATGCACTAGTTGAGACACCCACTTGGGCCTTTTCATTTTTCATTATGATTTCATTATTATCATCAATTGTCATTATTGTACTGCAGGTATTCAGTGTCAGAGTTTCACTTAAGGCTGTCCTGACCACGTTTTAATGATCCAATATTCATTTTAATTCTACATACACTTCAGTTTGTAGGTCATTGTTTATCATGATATCTTCTGTTTAACCTACTGACTACATGACTGGAGTTGAGGACGCACCCGCACACAAAGTAGGCTGTCCTATATCTCGGTTTCGAGTCCTATTCAGGTGTGGTGTTTAAGTAAGTGACCTGGTTATTCATACATGAATTTTACGCAGCAGTGTGAGCAAATGAACCACGGGGTCACAAGTTTCATTTAATGATATGATTGCAAGCGTCATAATATCACCTGAGCCAGCCCTGAGGCAGTCTGAAAAAGTCTTAAAACTGCAGTTTTCTAAAAACTGTTGCAGTGAAACAGTGTGAGAAGGATGACTCTTCAGTGAAACTGCTCAAGTCTTCACAGACATATGCGACCTGAGACAAAGAGTCACAAGTGCACATTGCTTGGCTTTAAACAAGACAAAAAGGTCAGGGACCAGAGCACTAAGGGGCTGGTGTGAACAGGTCTTCCATATCAGTCATTTGTATTTACAATAAATCTGACAGGACATGAATGCAGCATCTGGCAGAGCTGCTGTAGGGTGACATGGACATGTGAGTAGTAAAGTCACACTTGTCAATGTGCATCTGCTGCAGCCACAACTCTCTGGCTTTTGCTTTGTTTTTGTTGATTAATTCATCTTTTTATGAAATTTTAACAAATGAATAGCAATTTTGAGGAAGCTGAGGCCTTCAGTGTGCAATGATGCCAGCAGAGATAACAACCCCACGAGCCAAATGTAATCTGTAATTTCCATTATGAGTCCATCACCGAGGAATCAACTCGGATTGATACTGGAGACGTGAAACAATAAAGCTGCCAGCGGCTCAAGGGACGCCGAGTGCATTACCAAACCAATAAAGGCTGCTTCCACTAATTACCTCTGCTCCTTCCATCTTTGTTTACAAACTGATTTATGAGTCAACAAATACCCTGAGTCTGCCTATGGGACGGAGAGAGACACTCATTACTGTCACAGTGGCGGGGGAGCTTCTCAGGAGTGTGTGTTTGAAAAAATGATCTCTTATTCAGGAAAACACCTGGCTGAACGGTTTACGGTGAATTTAAAGCAAGCAACGAGTGCAGACAAAGTCTTGGTATTTGATTTGTAACAGACGCTGAAAACTCTTCCTATCACATTTACAGACCGAGTACATGTGTAGACTCTAGGGGTGTAACCAAATACAAATACATTATTCAGACATGCATGGTCATGCGCTCTGAACAGATATGAAAAACAATGTTGCAGCATTTTTGCAGAAATATTTATTAGAAAGCTTGACTGATATTGAAGCCTGAGACTGCGCGCAACTTGACAGGAAGACAGGAAACTGGTGAGCTAAAGTTAGGGACCATCTCAAAAGTGCATGCTAATGGGTCAAGGGAGCTTTTCAAAATGTTCTCGGTATCTTTCTCATTTTTTTAAACAGATATTTCAAACAAAATGGATTTTCATCTGGACCTCCTCCCACTGCATGCACCATCTCCTTTTTTTAAAAAGAAAATATGCAATCGGGCCCCATGAGCTATCATGGCCCATTTTTTGTCAATAGTGACTTTACATTCATCTAGGCCTCCTCCTTATATACAGTACACAACCTTCAATTTTTATAGAAAATCATGCAAGTCTAACTTGTCATTTTTCACTAACCTCCCTTTCTATTTTCACTATTGAGTTCCACCCAGATCATTAGCAGTTACTTTTATTTAGACTACAAATCATGTTTTATTATTTGATTAATTCAGGTACGTTTAAAATATTAAACTTTAAAGTTATTTTGTTGGCAGCTAAACTTATATGTATCAAGAGTATAAATGGCAGTATAGAAAACAATTTAATGCAGAAAATCAAGCAGTCTAACAACGTCCGGTATAAATCACTTCCTATATCCAAATACGGATCTTTTTATTGACATAAACAGATACAGATTGTACCTTTGTGTTACACCCCTAGTACACTTCCGTTAATTTTCTCATAGACAATAGCCCTTTTTAAACATTGATCCTGCAATACTGCCGTAAAGAAGACCCATCATTACGCCAGCTTTGCTTATTTACACTGAACCAAATGTTGCCCCAGTGTGTGATTTTCGATAGCATGCCGGCGTTCCGGAAGCAAGAGAGACGTGACATGTAACACAACAGCGTCGGCGTCTAGTATGATGTATAAAATCCGCGTCGTTGATCTCGTCCTCTGCTCGGAGGGTAAGGTGCTCTCAGACGTCGTTGTCTCCCTGATTCGCCGACATTTTCGGTTGCTGTAGGTTAGCTGCTAACTTCTTCTTTGAGTTAGCTGCTAGCTGCTTTTTCAATCCCCCGGTGGTGGGTTGCACACATAACATGTCTTCAAAAGATCACACCCCTGTCCCGTCCTGACGGCTCCCCCATTTTTCACAGATGTCGATTCGGCTCTGTTACGACCTCCGCTGCCAGCTTAACGGCGGAACAACAATGCCCCCCCATTTCATGTTTGTACGTTTTATACAGACGGCAAGGCAGAATAACGGCGCTACATTCCCGCCTTGAACAGGCTGTATAAAAGGGGCTACTGTTAGGTGACTGACAGGTGGAGTACCTCAAGGCTTAGATGGATATGAAACTACTGGTTGAACATAAACTATATATGTTAAAAAACATTTTCTTCTTTGATCAAAAGTCAAAAGGTAAAAGCTGTGGACAGAAAAACTGAAGGAGAGGTAAACAATGACTCCCAAGGTGCATTTCAGTAAGAAACATCCAATCACAGAGCTTAAAGTTCTATTGTGTGCTCCGCTACAGAACCTACAGATTACACTTTGTAGAAAACTTTTCAAATCTGTGCCTCTGAGTGGCTTCTTCTCCATAGCAACGATAGGTGAGGCTCACGGGTACCGTAGTATTTAGAGCCATCCACCACACCAAACTGATAAAACATGATTTCTCAGAGATAAAGTTGAAATAATCAAAGCTGATGGCCATCGCCTAAAAATTATAGTATTGTTAAAATTATACAGGAGACTCCTGGGTTTTTATGTCGAGGAATATGCCTTGGTTGAGTCTACACTGTCCACAATTTTTCATACATTAGTTCTTCTTAAAGGTTGAGAACTGAAAAATGATTTGTGGTGGCTGAAGTCATTCTTCCAGTCTAACATTCAAACTCCCAAACTACAGGGACAAAAGTACACTAACGAAGTACATACTTAGCCCCTGAAAACTTCAAATCTTAATTATTTCTCTAAAATTATATGTATTTGTGACTAAATAAGCAACACTCAAAGTCTTACAAAAACATGTTTAGGTATAATTCATTACAAGTTTAACAGAAAAACTAAGTTTATCTGCTTCATCAGGACTGTGGTTTGAGATTTAATTGATGGTGACCAAACAGCACAGGAAGTCAGATTCTGATTCAAATGTTTCTGAATCCTGATTGGTGCGTGAAAGTATGTGACATCACCTTTTTTCCTACTGAGCCCCGCCCACTTCAAACCAGCTAGAAGGGCACAGAGAAAAAAAGAAACACAGAAATCTCTCATGTGAAATATCCAAAACTATTTTAACTTTGGCAGACAATTGTGTTTTCATGTAAGAACTCATCCATCATAGTAAGAAGCTGATTGAGAAAATAAGTTTTCAGGGCATTTGACAGTGGGCAAGCATGGGCGTTGATCTGCTGCTATAACAGCCTCCACTCCTCTGGCTTCAGGCTTTCCACAAGACTTTAGAACTTGGCTGCAGGGATTCGTTCCCATTCAGACATTTCTTTATGCACCTGGTTTTGTGCACATGGTGGCATTGTCATGTTGAAACAGGCAGGTCAAACAAAAACTGTTGAAGTTGGAAGGACACTGTTTAAAATATCATTATATGTTGTAGAATTAAGATTTCCCTTCATTGGAACCAAACGGCCTACACTACACTACACCATCAAAAAGAGCTCCAGACCAAAAGTAGACAGGAGTGTCCACCTGACAAGTAACACCTCATGAATTTCAGGCTCATAGACTCCAGAAGTATCATGTCACATACACACGTGCATGCACACCCACACAGACGCCAGCTACAAACACACTGTACGCCAACTCTAGAGAGCAAAATGCATGACAGATCACGTCCACGCATACACAGTACGCAGTAATTTGCCTGAACAGCACAACGGTGCAGCGCTTTGCATGTGCAGCGGCTGATAAAGGACTGTCTGTGGGTTTAGAGGCTGCAGACACTTTGCTCCTCAGCAGATCCTCCAGCAGCCCTGCGCCGGGCTATGACTCATACCGCCTGCCTTCTACTGATGCTGGAAACGACAAGTAACACGGAAACGCACCAATAAAACAACAACCAAACAACCATCTGCATGGCACGACCCGAGCCTGGAGGATCAACATTTCTTTCGTTTCTCTTTGGCACTTACCTTTCTTTGACGTTATAGAAACAAACTCAGATCCTCCTCTCAGGTGTCTGCTGCTGCTGCTGCTGCTGCCTGGCCAGTTCGTCTCCTCCTCCTCCGAGACGTCGCATCTCTCCCACAGTCCTGAATAGAGAGGAAAATCCGCGCAGAGATCACCAAACCTGCCTGGAGCTCGGCGTGACGGCCCGGCGGAGTGTTTGGTGGGGTGCAGCGTGAGGAGTGCTCGAGCGTACCTCTGAGAGTCCAACGAGTCTGATGGACGTCGCTCGGCTTCCTCGAGGGGTGGAGAGGATTGACGCTCCTGCCGCTTTCAGAGACTCGTCGGAAAGTCGGATTTCTCAGAGGTTAACAAACAGGCGCTTTCCATGTACTCCTGATGATTTAATGCTGTTACAGAGGACGTTTTCCCCCAAAATAATTGTATACAGAGTGTTATTTTACAAGCAACTTTTCCCGCCACTAATATTACATTTGGAACAATCGTTACAGGTTATGACATACAAAAATGAGTCCTTGTTTCTTCAGCACTGGTTGGAATTAATATCTTATTGGCTATCAGCTCTTCATTAACATTTATTAGTATATAGTATATATATAGTTTACCCCCTCCACCCCCACCCTATTACACCCAAAGAGTGTAGAAGCATTCAGTGTAAGTTCTTTGTTATATCTAAAGAACACTAGTTTTCTGAGCTAGGCCTATTCCGTTTGTAGTCCAAATCAGCATGCTTTTCGAGAATACAGTTAAGTTAAAGGACTAGTTCTATTTTTAGAAATGTGCTTATTCACTTTCTTGCTGAGAGTTAGATGAGAAGACCGATACCACTTTCATTACTGTCCATTAAATATGAAGCTACAACCAGGAGACAGTTAGCTTCATAGCGTAAAGATTGGAAGCAGGAGGAAACCGAACAAAACCCGCCTGCTAGCTCCTCTAGGGTGAAATCAAGACTCCAGGAAGTTACTGCTAAATTATGTGTCACTTTTTACACTTTTTGAACGGATGAGCTTTAAAGGTGCTTGCAGGTGTATTTTGTTACTTTTGGACAGAGCCAGGCTAGCTGTTTCCCACCTGCCTTCAGTCTTTATGCTAGGCTAAGCTAACTGCATCCTGGCAGTAGCTTCACATTTAACAAACAAATATGAGAGTGGTATCAAACTTCTCATCCACCACTCAGCAAGAAAGTGAATACTAATAATAATAATAATATTTCTCACAATGTCAAACTGTTTCTTTTAATGACTCTCTCTTGCTGAACTCACCAACCAGGTAAAATATGTTTTTCTACAATTCATAAAAAGAACAACAGAGTAATTCATGCACTCTTCTGTACACCACTTTCTACAAGAATAACTTTATTTCCAATATTTGAACATTTGGAAAAAATGATGGTACCCCTCAAATATTTTTCTTTTTTGTGAAGAGAATGTCACACATTTTGGAACTGTCAGTGTCGCAGTTTTGGAATGATCTATCCAGAATTAGTTTTATCATCAAGTGTTTTTTATATGATAAATTTGAATCCTAATTATGGCCAGATTTATATTGATAAGTGTAAATATATTCTTCTTCCTGCTTCAGTTAGTGAAATTAAAAACTATACTCCGTTATTGCTTCAGTGAGAACAGAAAAGCTTTTAAAACATTATACCTGAATGTCATTTGGTGTTTTTGTGAAGTACTATGTAGCCTACCTCTATGTTTTATTCTTTTGTGTCTGTGTGTGTGTGTGTGTGTGTGTATGTGTGTGTCTAAGGTTTTATTCATAAATAAAACACCACCTATAAATCATACAATTGAAATGAACAGCACATAACATTTAGCCAAGCAGTCTAGTTCTCAGCATGACCACCATTTTTTTTATCCAGAACTTTATGAAAGTGTTTGATCAGACCAAGAGCTGGAGACTTTTCACAACCCATGAAAATAAAAACTATGGATTATTTTATATGTAAATTCGGGAAGTGAATCTTTAAGAGTTTTGAGAACAGGCATACATTGCACTCCATACAGCTTACAAAAAAAACATTTAATCTGGAGACAGTGAGTGCAGAAATAGCCTAAACTAAACTATTGATTGATTATTGAAAATTCACACTTCACCAAAATTAGAAGCAACCACACATGCAAAGCTGATAATGGTTGCAGCACGTGAAGGCAGCATCGTGTGTGTATGGCAGCTGCACATTTATCCAACCTGAAAAGATGTGAGCCCACAGGGTCCTAGCGCCTGCAGTTTACTTCCTCATTCATTTTGGCCTAAATGTTCAACAGGTGGAAACACAAACAATTCTTGTACTGATATTTTACATAAGTAAATGAAAAGAAAAGAAAAGATGGTGCTATGATGCAGATGAAAGGATGCTCTTTTTTAAACTCCACAGTGAAGCTGTGCTGCTGTTTGCAGTAAGTCACACAGTGAGTGTTATTTTTACAGCAAATCTGATCATCTTGTTAAAAACATATATATTCTTTTTTTTTTAACTCAAAGCACTGAGTTATCAACAGCAAAAGGAACTCAATACTGTGAATTAGATGGTCAAGTATGCTGATGTGTGATGTATGGATCCAGTACACATTATGAACATATCAAAAGCCTTTATTAAATATGTTTTCATATTGTCATGAATATAAAAATGTATACCAAACTGAGGTTTAAATGCAACTCAGCTGTGAAAGTGATGCAGCAAGTTTACACGGAACTATGTAGGACATCAAGATTAATTTTGTTTTTAAAAATTACATTTGTGCAACATGAGCCAAAGATAAATCTCCAAAGACCCCTTCACTGGAAATAGGTTGCTAGGAAACAGCTACATTTCTTGTTACTGCTTGATATTAGTAAACACTGTAACCGGAAACAACCTTGGACCCATTTTGACAGGTTATATTTTGTAAAGCATGTTGATGTGCAAACCAGGCATGTTTTGAGTGAATGAATGATCTCTCATTATGCTTCTTACAGAGGCAAACCACCATAATTATGATTCTATGCATCAGCAGCTGACTAATGCTGTGTCCGAAATCATTCACAACTCACTACATTGTCCACTATCTAGTGAGTTCGCCATTTTGTAGTGCTGTCCGAATGTACGGTGAGAATTATTATACCCTATATGTGGACTATGTATCCCACAATGCATCGTGAAAAGTAGTGTACAACCGATGGTCACTAACCAAGCACTATATACCATCATGCATTGTGCTGAAAGAAAAATATCCGACAGTCAAGAGGAGAGAAAGCAGCGCAAAAATGTTTTTTCATTTTGCTGGTGAGCTCTCTGTATAGTTCTCTACATAGAACTCCCTAAATAGTGAGTAGGGAGGAGTGAATGATTTCAGACACAGCCTAACTCAGCAGTTACTGTACACTTCCTCCACACCTGTAAAGCCCTCGGGCTGCCCTTAAATGTCTGTGTCTTTGGCAAAATAGCATTGATTTTCTGCATCAGTTCTTTTCCGCTACAAAAATGAGTGACATAACGCTTTAGTAAAAATCAAAACATAAGGTGGTGTGTCTTATACAGTCCAACAAATATAAAAACACGTTAAACATCAACTTGAAACAAAGAAAAGCAAGACTTATCAATCAAGTTTATTTTTATAGTACAAAATTACACCATTGTCTCAGAGACCTTTACAATCTGTACAGTATTTGACACCCTCTATACTTAATTTGGATAAGGAAATTCTGCAAAGATAAAACAAAATGTAAAAATAAATAAATTTAAAAATGTAGAGGAAAAGCAGCAGAGGAGGAATTCCTATTCCAGGATGGACAGACATGCAATACGTAGGTGTCGTATATGTACAGGATAGACATAAGTAACAGTAGTAGAGTTAAAATGTAGCGAAACAGAATCACAGTAGCAACACTACCTAGAATACAGTATAACAGAATTACAGTATATACCCAAGAACTGCAAAATAACAGAGCTAAAGAAGAAGTACAATATACCACCAAGAACTTAGCATAAACTAGATATAGCATTTATACAATTTGGTAAAGTTACTCTAAGTGTATTAAAGTATAAGGCTGGTGATATCCTCTGTTTTTTATTACTGTCAGCAAATCCCATAAAAAGAACAAAACCATCCAGCATATATTACCATATTGCAGCCCAAGCCTGATATATCTTCTTCCTCTGTGTCATAGAGCTCCATTATTGTCCAGAAACTATTAAAACACATCAGTGAGCCACACTGTTGCACTGGCTGACATGTTTCTTCATTACCATGAACATACACTGTAGTTTATTTTAAATCAATCCGACATACACCGTCCATCTACTGGAAATACTAGAGCACCAAATGTGTATTAATCCGCAGCTGAAAATAGTCCCCAACATATACACCATTTAGTAATGTTTGAGTAACATTTTCTAAAGAACTACAGTGCCCAGCTGTTTTAGGAAAATACAGAGCCTATAAAATAAATGAAACTATATATTTGTGGGTATCAATGGGCCTGGAGCTGAGAGTCACAGACAGGGTAGAGAAGTCAGTAAGTATTGAGAGACAAACCAGCCCTATTTTTTTAAAGCATGTTGTGTTATTTATTGTGTATTGAGAGTGTTACTGCTATTGACAAATTTTTCTGTGGGAGAAGAACTGTTGTGTCCGGCTCATGTGGAGTGGAATATACTGTCTAATAATGTTTTCTTTCACAAAATGTCTAATACTTTTAACTTCAAACCAAACCTACTTACTGGGCTCCAGTTAATCTTTCAATCAAATCTTACTGGCTGCATCTTAGTTGTCATGGATACTACGTGCCTCTGCAAACATGTGAGGTGCCAAAGCAAATGCTCTTTCAACTCCTAAATACACATACACACATCTTTCTTGCAAGCGTATAGTGACATAAAGTGTATATGTGTATGTCTGTGCTGCACATGTGTATTTGTGTGCAATCGTGTGTGCTTCTCTGTGTGTGATGCAGGCACATGCTTGAGAGAATTCACATTTGAATTTGTGTCTGTTTGTGTGTGTGATCAGGCATGTGCTGATGTCAAGCCACGTTTTACCACCACAACCTGTTACCATGGAGACATGAGAGTGGATCCAGTCATGTCATGTTTCTCCGGTCTAATTATTCAGGAAACACAGAGACTGCCGTATTAGGGCCTTATGTTAAATCAGAATCAGAAAACGTACTGAGCAAAGGAAAAACTGTAAGTGTAGATGACGAGAGTAAAGAAAAGTAGAGAAACGTCACAACTTCTGATCCACCATTTTGTAAACAGTAAGGCTGCAACTTCTGTCACAAACTTTAAATGTAACATCCGGCTTTGCCTAACAACATATTCTGCCTCAGCAGCAGTGGTGCATCTTGTGTGGTGCGGTTTTATTGAAACAGGTAACAAAGAGACACATTCATATTATATCATACAGACCGTAAATACAAGCAGCCGAGTGGGACTAAGAGTCTACAGCCATGCTATCAGTTCTGTGAGGCTGTACTTGGGCACAGCTGTGCTTTCGGCTAAATGCTAAAGTCAGCATGCTAACTATGGAGTTACTTTTGTGTCTTTATTAAGCAATCAAAAAGTTAGGTTTGAGAGCAAATCTATCCACGCTTAGATTTGTGATTAAAAATGTCATCCAAAAGTTTTGTTTGCAAAACCAAAAGTGCTTTCGCATTATAAAGAACATAATAACCCCTCCCTCTTCTTCAGACTTTCCAACACAGCCAGTCCCATTCAGTCCAGCTGTTTCCTGTTTCCTGCCTCTTTCGCAGATCTGACAGTGTACGGATGAGTGTAACCAACATGTTGTAAAGAAAAGCCCCATTCACTGCAGATCAGCAAGCAACTAAGCTTTGGTTTGGATCAGTTCTCAGTTTCTATCTTGTGTGAGAAAGTGAAACTATTTCATATTCACTGTCTCTTTGAGGTGAAATGGCGCAGCAACAAATCCTGATGGATCAGAAAAAACTTTGCTGTTCGATCTGTCTGGATCTACTGAAGGATCCGGTGACGATTCCCTGTGGGCACAGCTACTGCATGAACTGTGTTAAAAGCCACTGGGATGAAGAGGATCAGAAAGAAATCCACAGCTGCCCTCAGTGCAGACAGACCTTCAGACCGAGGCCTGCCCTGGTGAAAAACACCATGTTAGCAGATTTAGTGGAGGAGCTGAAGAAGACAGGACTCCAAGCTGCTCCTGCTGATCACTGCTATGCCGGACCTGGAGATGTGTCCTGCGACGTCTGCACTGGGAGAAAACTGAAAGCCACCAAGTCCTGTCTGCAGTGTCTGGTCTCTTACTGTGAGCAACACCTCCAGCCTCACTATGAATCCCCTGCCTTTGAAAAACACAAGCTGGTCGACCCCTCCAAAGAGCTTCAGGAGAACATCTGCTCTCGTCATGGCAAGGTGATGAAGATTTTCTGCCGCACTGATCAGCAGTGTATCTGTTATCTGTGCTCCATGGAGGAACATAAAGACCACAACATTGTCGTAGCCTCAGCAGAACGGACTGGGAGGCAGCGAGAGCTCGGAACGAGTCGACAAAGAATTCAGCAGAGAATCCAGGAAAGAGAGAAAGACGTGAAGGTGCTTCAGCAGGAGGTGGAGGCTATCAATCGCTCTGCTGATAAAGCAGTGAAGAACAGCGAGAAGCTCTTCACCCAGCTGGTTCGTCTTATCAAGAATAGAAGCTCTGATGTGAAGCAGCAGATCAGATCCCGGCAGAAAACTGAAGTGAGTCGGGCCAAAGAGGTTCAGGAGAAGCTGCAGCAGGAGATCACCAAATTGAGGAGGAAAGACGCTGAACTGGAGCGGCTGTCACACACCGAGGACCACACCCAGTTTCTCCACAATTACCTCTCGCTGTCATGTCTTAGTGAATCTACAGACTCACCCAGAATCAAAATCCGTCCTCTGCTATACTTTGAGGATGTGACAGCAGCTGTGTCAGAAGTCGGAGATAAGCTTCAGGACATTCTTAGTGAGGTATGGGCCAAGATCTCCCTGACAGAGCCTGGAGTGGATGTTTTACTGCCACAAGCAGAGCCCAAGACCAGAGCCGAATTCTTACAGTGTTCATGTCAAATCACACTGGATCCAAATTCAGCAAACACACGGCTGTTATTATCTGAAGGGAACAGAAAAGCAATGGTGACGAATGAAAAACAGTTACATTCTAGTCATCAAGATAGGTTTACTGACATGTTTCAGGTCCTGAGTAGAGAGAGTCTGAGCGGACGACACTACTGGGAGGTGAAGAGGAGCAGATGTGAAGTTTCAGTAGCAGTCACATACAAGGATATCAGCAGAACAGGATATGAAAGCGGATTTGGAAATGATGACAAGTCTTGGGCATTAGAGTGTTTCAAAAACAGTTATGAATTCAGACATAACAGCATTGCCACTTTTATCTCAGGTCCTCAGTCCTCCAAAATAGGAGTGTACCTGGATCTCATAGCGGGTATTCTGTCTTTCTACAGCGTCTCTGAGACCATGACTCTCCTCCACAGAGTCCAGACCACATTCACTCAGCCGCTCTTTCAGGGACTTGGTGTTTTTGGTTCACAGGGTAGTGGATCTGCTGCTGAGCTCTGTAAGCTTGAGTAGATAAAAGTGAAGAGGCAGTGAGTGCAGGGGTGTGAGTCAGTAGCTTCACAGAGACTCAACTTGCTTCATGATTCAGTGATTGGCGATTTGATTTAAACGTAAACAGGTATCGCTTTTTCTTTTTGATTTGATCGGAACTATGAGCCAGACTTGTAAAACCATTAGATAAACATAAAGCCATGCAAATACATTCAACAGACATTATTATGGTCGAGTAAGAATGAAAAAACAATGACTGTCCAGCTTACTAAGAATGGAAGTCCATGGTGTGGTAGGCAGTTGAAAAATGAATCCGAGGCAAATATCCTTTATCAAACCCTCAGATTCTGCTAGAACCCTCTCTCCAAGCATATTTTAAAAATACAACAGCTCTAGGAGGCGTGGCCTCATGGCTACATAGTGTGTGGGTCAGAGGTCACTGATTAGAGTCTTTTTTATATAAATTTCATGACGTAGACAGGTCCCAACTCGTAGGTTCAGGGCTGATTTAAAACAGTAGCTGGCATGTTGAACCATTTTCAATCCATGAAATGCAGATGCTTATAAATTTAGTAAGAAATGTCAATAATAACACCAGCATTGATGTGTACAGTCATACGCACAGTACTCATAGTACAGTCATATCATTTAGTTTACAGCTCAAAAAACAAGTTTAAGTGTGCACTACCTCTTTAACATCACGGATAGACCGACGTGTTTCGACTGAGAGAGTCTTCATCAGGGTATAAGCCTGATTCAGATTCCTTTTTTTACTGCATACCACACCATGGACTTCCATTCTTAGTAAGCTGGACAGTCATTGTTTTTTCATTCTTACTTGACCATTGACCCTGTCCTTGAAGAGCACATGATTTTTTACTTAATCTTTTACTTCTTTCCTTCAGTATTACGAACACTATTGTTCTTGACCCAATGCAGCACTCCCTGTTTTTTTCTTCAGACATTATTATGGTTTTGGCTCATGAGATTCAGGGGAGTTTCTGCATGTTTGGATACTGCAGCTGTCCTTCTCCCTTTGGGAAGCCAAAATGCAGCAGATTTTAGATTTATGAGTAATAGGGTGTTTAAAAGAACCTGGACGCTATCTCTCTCTGCCATGTTTGCCTATGAAATGTGGCGTGAGAGATGTTTAGTTCCAGTACATTTTGATTATGAAGAAAAAAAATCACTTGACAGTCAGTGAAGACACAATTATAGTAGAGATGTTAATTATTACAAGGTTTGCAGAAACTCACTATACTCCATCAATGAAGGTTTGGAGCTGCGGTCTTTCTCCACACTAATAAATTCTTTATCTACATTCCTATTTCTTCCTATTATTTCTTTGGGTACAAGATTTGTAGCTGAAGGGCAGTACAACAGAGCAATACTTCACTTATTACACTATTTATATATATATATATATTTGTTTACAGTTGCACAGTGATTGAAATTGCTTCGAATCTGTAAATAATTTAACATGTTTAACTACTCACCCTTACTTATAGTGTTCCTTTATTTTATATGAACGTTTGCACTTTTATTTTTCATTAAAATAACATTTTTGTGATTTGTTTAATAATATAAACCTGGTATATGATCATTGTGTACAATTATCAATAAAGGCACTTTGCAAAAGCACTATTGTCAATGTGGCTTCTTTGACCATGACAATAAAAAAACACTGACAACTAAAAGCGACACGCTGCCTGGAAATTGCAAGTTCGTGTTTTGTTGTATTTTTAAACCTGGGCCCTATTGTAAATGACTAATAGGTACAAAAGGTTTTGGAATTGGTCCAGTAGATCGCCTCTGCTGGAATCTGCAAACGGGCTGCAATGGCTGCAATGTAATCCTTGGTGGCAATTGCGCCCGTGAAAAGTCTGTCCACTAAAAGTGCTTGTTTTTGCCACTGACGTGCTCAGATTGTTATTCTAAATGTCTCACAACATTACGGAAAGGATCCCTACAGAGACAGACCGTTTGTTAAAGTATAAGATCCTTTTTATTTAACCATTACTCTTTAACGAAACGGTCTGTCTCTGTAGGGATCCTTTCCATAATGTCGTCAGATGCTCAATCTGAGCCTGTCAGTGGCAAAAACCTTTTTTTTTAAACACAAAAATACTTTTCACTGACGCAATTGCCCGCAAGGATTACGTTGCAGCCATTGCAGCCAGTTCGCGGATGCCGGTGGAGGCGATCTACTGGACCAATTCCAAAACTAATGGTAAGTATTAGTCATTTAGACCCCAAAATTTGTTAAAAAATAAATAAATAAATAAATAGGGCCCAGGTTTAAAAATACCAGTTTCCCTTTAAGTAGTTTGAGGTGCTTGTACTTTACTTTATTATTATTATTTACTGTATACCTCTACTGCTTCAGAGGCAAATATACTTTTTTTTTTACATTTATCTGACAGCTGTAGATTCTAAAACAGTACAGTAAGCAACAGTAGTTAGAATTAAAATTAAAAATAACATTTTAACACTTCGCTTTATTAATACAACAACACCAATAATAATGTGACAGTGACAGGGGCCATTGTGCTGAGTGAATTAGTACTTTTACTTTTGATACTTAATTACATTTTGCCACTTGAATGCATGACTTTCTTTTTTTGTCCTTTTGTGGCATATTATTTTAATTGATTGATTTATGCATATATTTATTTATCATAAATAAAATAAATGTGTTTAAATACATAACATGGAAACATAGCCAGAATAACGTCCAGTTACATCGATTCAAAATACAATTAATGTATCGTTAATTAATGTCTTTTTTTTTTAATAACGCTCGAAAAATAAGCGGAACCTTTTGTCGATGTAAGAGCCCGGCCGCTGCACCAACACGGAATGTTTTTGGTGCAGCGCTTCAGAACACGGAAGTGAAGCGCTGCTCCCGTTTTGTTTATGTTTTCGTCTTTGCACCGGATAGAAAACACTATGGCAGTGAGCGCCGTTCACCTGGAGTCCGACGCCTTTCTGGTGTGTATGAATCACGCGTTAAGCACAGAAAAAGAAGAGGTGATGGGTTTGTGCATCGGAGAGGTGGAAATCAACCGGATCGTCCACATCCACTCAGTCATCATCCTCCGCCGCTCGGACAAGAGAAAGGACCGGGTGGAGATCTCCCCGGAGCAGCTGTCAGCGGCCTCCACGGAGGCGGAAAGGCTGGCCGACATCACCGGCAGGCCGATGCGGGTGGTCGGCTGGTACCACTCCCACCCGCACATCACCGTGTGGCCCTCCCACGTCGACGTAAGGACCCAGGCCATGTACCAGATGCTGGACCAGTGCTTCGTGGGCCTCATCTTCTCCTGCTTCATCGAGGACAAGAACACCAAGACGGGTCGGGTGCTGTACACCTGCTTCCAGTCCGTACAGGCGCAGAAGGGCTCCGAGTACGAGCGGGTGGAGATCCCCGTCCACGTCGTGCCCCGCGAGGCCATCGGTAAGGTGTGCCTGGAGTCGGCCGTGGAGCTGCCGCGGATCCTGTGCCAGGAGGAGCAGGACACCTACCGCAAGATCCACAGCCTGGCGCACCTGGACCCCGTCACCAAGATCCACAACGGCTCGGTGTTCACCAAGAACCTGTGCAGCCAGATGTCGGCGGTGAGCGGGCCGCTACTGCAGTGGCTGGAGGACCGGCTGGAGCAGAACAAGCAGAGCATCGTGGAGCTGCAGCAGGAGAAGGAGAGGCTGCTGCAGGAGCTGGCTGCTCTGTGAGAGGACATGGAGTGTGGAGAAGGAGACCACTATCAGTTCTTTTTCTGTTGTTGGACAGAGGAAAAGGGCTTTTGTTTCGCTTGTTTTAGCTTCTTTATTATTTTCTTACCTTCCAGGCAGGGCTCGGTATCGAACCTTAACACTTTTTTGTACCAACCGAAAAGTGTCCATATTATTATAGTATCGAAAACTAATACCAAAAGTTGGCATTAAATGTCTGGTCAGAATTGTAGTCTTGATTACTTATTCTTGATTAGATATTTCCTTATGTAAGTCATAGTTTTGCTAAATGCAATATATTTAGGCAAAGTTCTTGTACAGCTCTATTGTGGTAAGACTAGGGCTGCAACAGATCACTTTCATTAATGAATAATCTGCCAATTATTTTCCCAAATAATCTATTAATCATTTGGTCTATAAAATGTCAGAAAATAGAGAAAAATGTCCATCAAAAATCCCCAGAGAATGTGTCATTTTGTCCGACCAGAAGTCCAAAAACCCAAAGATACTCAACTTACAACCATATAAAACAGAAAAGCTTCAAATCCTCACATTTGACTAGCCGGAACCAGAGCATTTTAGTCAATTCTGCTTGGAAAATTCTTTTGAGAAAATATTCGATTATTACAGTTGTTGCCAATTAATTATTAAGTCGACCAGTGAACAACCCCACTAATGCTCTTGGGGCTGATTGGAAATAAATCCCTGCAGCCAGGTTCCATCATCTTGTAGAAAGCCTTCCCATAACAGTGGAGGCTGTTAAAGCAGCAGATCAATGCCCGTGGTTTTGGAATGGCATGTTGAACAATCACATATGGCTGTAATGTTTGGCTGTCCACGTTCTTTTGGCTACATATTCTACCTTGATTTGTCAGGTATTTAATTGTGCCAAAAGATATGTTATATTTTGCATAATGTGATGGAAACTAATGGTTAACTAGAAGGAAAGCTGATGGTGTAAAATTGGGTGAAAAGCCAGCTGAGCCCATTGATGGACAAGTGACAAAGAGAATGTGCCTTTGGACTAATAAAAGTATTATTGTAGATACTGTAAATGAATATTATTGGATGTAAAAGATGTATGAGTGGTTGCTGTTTGACACCTACTGTAATATTTCTAATGCCATTGATTGACTACTGTTCACCCTGTTTACTGCTTTCTCTTTTTCTTCTGCCTCGTCTCGTCCCAGAGTTGTAAAGCCTGAGATTTATTTTTAAAGGAGCATTATACAGGTGTGACTAATGTGTTTTTTTTCTGAAATGTTAGCACCCACCAACTGTAAAATAAAACATCTTTTGTTACTATACTGGGACCCAAAGATAAACAGGCTTCACTGTCACGTCACTTTAGATCTGAAACAATAAGGTGACAATGCTTACAGTAATACATTTGTGTTTCAACAATAACTGTTTCAGTAATTATAGTAAAGTACAAATATTGAACATTTCAATACAGCCTCCTAACTGATTTTGGTATATTATTAATTTCCAGCAGTAATTTCCAGCTGCTGGTCACATTTAATAAGCAGTGAAGATTTGGGTTCTGATAACTTGTGAAGGACATTTTGTCAACATTTTGTTGACTAAATGATTAATCGAACAAATGGAAATAGGACCTAGGCCTACATGAGCACACCACCAATGTAGAAGGCTGCGGTATTAGTCAAATCTGAAAACGCAGACATGATACAAATGTTTAATTCAGTGTGATTTACTTTTTCTGACGATATCATTAGGCTATCTCTGATATCCATCATAAATAAACATCCATAAGCTCGCTTAGAAATCAAAGTAGGCAGATTGTCGCCTGAGAATCATCACGTAATCAAGTTTTGTTCAATGTCAAAGTTATCCAGTGATAGTTGTCTGTACATCCATGGGTACATTGCAAACAGGAGCTGCTAATGGCTAATTCTGCATACTTTTAATGGTGCCAATTTGCCAAAATGTAAACAAATATAGGCTAAGAAAGTCTATACAATGTCAGAAATTAGTGAAAAAATGCCATCACACTTTCCTAAAGCCAAAAGGGATTCAGTAATTTTGTCTTCAACTTTTGTTCAACCAACAGTCCAAAACCCATCAGCAGTGGCATTTTTCTCCCAAAGGCCATAAGGGAATCTAGGCCTTTCTGTATTCAACCTACTACTGTCATTCTTTAAAAAGGAAAATCTGATCATTGCCATATAATTAACATAATTACTGCGTTACCACATTCATCTCTTCCCCGGTTTAGCTTCCCCAAATGAGTGAAACAGCTCCCCACTGCATTGCTATATGTGGTAAATGGCCATCAGCCTGTGTGGAGAAAAACGGTATTGCAATGCCACAGAGGCAATCATGTCAAGTTAACCAGAGGTAAGCCAAGTGAAGTTAGCACCTGTTGTGCCACTGTGAAACTGAGTGGTCTGGACTGTGGAAGAAAACATGAGAAGGGAAGCCTTCCTGTGGCTTCACCAGTGAAACAATAGAACAATGTAATTCCAAGCAAAACAACAAGGAAAGTTAGCAAGTTTTCCAGTTTTAAGCTAATTAGCTACCATGATTTTTGTAAGCCTAGGTAGCCAGCAGCACTGGATTTCTGTAAATTTCTGGATTTTGTGACAAACAACTGCACTGAATGACTGACTGAGAACAGAATTCAATGGGAACCCTTGCTCAGAGAAGGGAGAAGCCGAAATATTACCGAAATTATGCGATGTGGATTTTGAACACTTTGCCACCATGAAGAACAATGGTCTTCAAATTCTGTTGGGTGAGACAAACATACCCCCTTCTCTCTCTCTGCTAGCTCCCCAGCTCTCCTGATGACAATATGGCTACTGTGGCTGTTTGTATGACCATAGCGGGGCTTTTGCTCTGTCATTAGCTTAGCTGCAATTTAAATATTGGAAAATTAATACATTTAACCTTCATCCTTACATCTCTGTAAAACCTCATTTAAGTTCATAAACCAGTCTATGTGCAAAATATGAAAAACGTATTTATCCAAAGGAGAAAAAAAAGACAGTTCTTATCATAGATAAGTTAAAAAAAAAAAAACAGTGCTTTCTCACTTTTAGATATTTCAGAGAAGGTAGGTGTGGGTTTACTGTGGGCAGGGGCAAACCCACACTAATCCCATGTGGGCCTCCTGTGGGTTGGCCCATGCAGGGCACACAGAAGTCTTGCTCTTTGGGGGGCAGGGGGGGGCCCCCTGTGGGTTCTCTGTGGGCAACCCATTGTGGGCTAAACCACCTTATCTATCTCCTGGTTTGAAGTATGCGTGAGGTGCACACATTCCCACCACACATTCTGTTTTTTCTAAAGACCAGTTTATGTGTGGCAAGTAAATTGTGTATGCATGTTTGTTTTGTGTACACCTCAATACATCTGGCCCCTTGGCTGTTTTTATGTCCCTGGAGGAAGGAGACGAAGGTGACAGTGAAGATGATACTGTAGATCCAGTGAAGAAGATGAGAGTGATCATCCATGGAAAATGAACAATGACCTTATAGCAATGCTGTTTTCCCTGTGAGGATCTCCATGTACACTGTGCACCCTGACGGCTGACCTGATAAAACATGTTGAGTATTTATGTGGGTTTGTAAAATCAAATTTAAACTGCTTTGACCCAGCATTCGTTACGTAGAGTAGGAGCCTGTCATCCCAATCTCAAAATGTAGAAACTCTTTTCATCTAGTTTCCTCCACTCCTGGGCTGCGGTCGAATAGTCTTTCCTGCTTAGGTAGGTTCCTAACTGAGTGAAATATCTAAGTGGCAGCTGGTCGAATTCTCTAAATGCTAAGGAAAGGTGCTTTAATGCTTCCTTTCTTATCTCCTTTAGCATAGGGTACACTGGACGGTCCTTTACCAAAGGAAAGAAGATAATAATGTCCCACATTTCCTTGCGGCAGCAACATTTAAAGCGAGCACGGCAGACCCACATCAATTACATCCGCCGTCGCATAATTATGTAGCCTAATGTAAGTGCAGTGGGATTCTCTTAGCACCGCGGTTGTCTTTTCCTAAGTTCTTATGATTTCTCCTTCACATCTTTCCTAGACCTCATGACGTTTTCCATTGAGGTCAAGGAAAAGTGTTTAGGAAAATACATTTTTTTCAGTGTTCAACCACAGCCCTGGTCTCTCTGTTTGGTAGGACTGTTTTGTGATGTCTTAGTTTTACCACCAGGTTTCCCCCTTTTCCCCTTTGGTTTCCAATTCATATTGTTTCCACCTGTGTTGATCAGTGTTCTCAGCTGTCTGTAGACTTGTTTCATTTTCACTTCATTGCTGAGTCAAGCATGGTTTGCTGGGTTTCACACTCTAGATATTGTATTCTTCCAGATCTTGACAAAGCTGTCATATTAAGAGGGTTTGAAATAGGACTGCTATGCTGAACACAGCGGTAGACAGCGCTTGTAAAAGTGGTAATATTAAAGGCTGTAGTGGCTGTAGCAGTAGTAGTAGCAGTTGCAGTAGCTGCAGTAGTAGTAGCAATAGCAATAGCAATAGCGGCAGTAGCAGATAAGGCTGCATTAGTTGCCAGAGTCCGGGTTCGAACCTCAGACAAGAAGATGTCTAAACATGACATATTGACGCGTGCTCTTGTAACCAGGTTAATTTAAACCTAAATTGATATTATGTTACTGTCCCTTTAAGTGAGTTTTGCTACGCTCTGCCTCAGCGCGCAAAAAATGCTAGGAGTGGCAGTCCTTGTCTTGTCACACAATCTTTTTTTCTCCTTTGTCTGTGGTTCAGTCCAGTAGGAGTTATAAAGTTCGCCTAACCGAAGTTAGAGCTGAAAACTAAATTGTGAGTTGAAGTTTAACACTGAATAGCAAGAGCGGATTGAGGAGCTGCGACTTCTGGAAGAACTGATAACAACTGCAAACATTTAATATCCCTTGAGTTAGTTGTAAGTCAATATCTGTTACCTTAGCATGCTAACCACATTAGCAAAGGATGCACGCAGGAAAAAATTAGAAATAGACCCTGTACTTCTATTAAAACCAGTCGGGATAATCTTGAATAGGATACAATTAATTCAGGAACATATGATAAATGTGTTTATGTGACCTATGAGTTGTATGCAGTCGCTAATTGTGTAATGTGGTTGATGACCATTCGGCTGCGGGCTAGCTAGAGGCTGCACGTGGTGTTGAGGCTAGTGTAATTTTCATGCAGCTAAGCTTCGTGTTAGCTACGTATGGAACCCTGTTAGCAACTGTGTTTTTGAATTGTAATGTGTAAGGGTGTATTTAAAAATGTTTAAATAGTTGAGATGGTTGTGTTGAATTCATGTACCTTGAAATATACTGTAAGTTGCATTACGATGTCTACAGTTATGAGACAAAGAAGAAAAGAAGATATTGTGGAGCAGAAACTTTATTAAAATAGGTTTCAATGGACATTAATGATGGACTTGTGATGAGTAACTGTCCTGCGCATGTGTGTAGGCTGTTTTTTTTTTTTGTAGAGCTCTTCAGTTGGAACTCGAGTCATCGCTTGCCTACCGTCTCACCTGCCGTCAGTCATCCTCACCTCCATCCAAGAAATATTTCCATCTCCACTGAACCAACATCACACTCTCACCACTCTGCCACCAAGCAGCACAACAAAATGAGATTCATTACTGCTGCTCAAAAGATCTTAATAGTGCCACACCAATTAGAAAGAGCTGCAGATGTTATCAATCATCCAAACAAACTGTATCGCATTTCATGATGCAATCTGCATGATGCCTATCACAATTCCAACTTGAAAATTGCATTTCCTGCAGAAAATGCGTGTGAATGCTGAAAGCTTAAAGCTGAAATGCCCATTGCTGGAAATGCAAATGAGCTGCTCTGCAATGCAAAACAGGCCAAAGTCAGGATTTGGGTATTTCATGCAATTTTATAGTTGCAGATGAGTTTCTCACGTACTTTCTGTCTTGTCTCTTGTTGTTGACCAATGTTTTTGTCAGTTACAAATACACCTTTTAACTCTTACTTTTTCTACCACTCATCACTTTCTAACTAAAGATAATACATCATTCAGTTTAGTCTTACAGTATTCTTTATTATGAGTGTCTTTTGAGAGTGATGGCCTTCCTAACACTCTCCAGTGTCAGTAAGACTGTAAAATTGTACAAGCCTTTTGAGTTATTTACTAAATAGAATACTCTGTTGAAACATGTTGCCTGGGACTCCACCCAGAGACACAGAACAAACAAGCAAATACTTCATTCTTTCTTGGAAAACAAATGAACTTTATTGTCTGTGTTCACATATCCAATCAGTAATTTCTTTAAAAGGACTCAGGCTTTATGTTTCCATCTATGTATTTTATACACTACTACTTTATACACAAAAACAATTATGTTAAACAAGAATGTCAGCACTGTGGAGGAAAAGAATACAATCTCTCCCTATTGAAGAATCAGATTAATGATGAAAACTTAACTACACTTTTCTGAAAATAAACACATAATCAACTATTCTGATAAAAAAAGAAGACCTCAAGTAATGTAACAGAGCAGGAAATATTACAGCAACAATGCTAATATAACAAATAGGAGGACTACAGTATATACACCACACAAAAGATTACATTTTCATATGGATAAATGTCCATTTGGGTTGTATCACTAAATGAGCTATCAAACAGTGATTCAACCTTCATCTACTTTTGTGAAAGTCTTTTCTGTTTGCTGGACTAAACACTTGTTGTTTTCACTCTAACTCTTGTCTACTTGACATCACAAAACTCAGCTGTAGATCCAAAAACATAAACACCAAGTCCAGCATAGAGCGGCTGAGTGAATGTGGTCTGGACTTTGTGGATGAGAATGATGGTTTCAGAGACTCTGTAGAAGGACAGAATACCTGCCCTGTGATCCAGGAACACTCCTACTCTGGAGGACTGAGGGCCTGGGATTAACTTTATGTTACTGTTATGTTTGAAATTATAATTACCTTTGTCCAAACACTCCAATACCCAAGACTTGTTGTTGTTTCCAAATATACTTCCATCTCCTGTTCTGGCAATATCCTTGTATGTGACTGCTACTGAAACTCCTAATCCACTCCACTGGACTTCCCAGTAACAGCGTCCAGTCAGAGGTGTTCTACTCAGGACCTGAGACCTGTCAATGAATCTGTCTGGGTGAGTAGAATATAACTGTTCAACATTCACTGAGGTCACTTTTCTGTTCTCTTCAGATAATAACATCCGCATGTTTGCTGTGTTTGGATCCAGTTTAAAATGATTCTTGTTAACTACATATTGTGAAAGTTCAGCTCTCGTCTTGGGGTCTTGTGGCAGTAAAACATCCACTTCAGTCACTGTCCTTGAGATTTTGTTCCATTCCTTACTATAACTGTCCTTTAGTTTACCTTTGGCCTCTGACACAGCTGCTGTCACGTCCTCAAAGTATCGCAGAGGGTGGCTGTTGATCCTGGGGAAAACGGTAGATTTAATGGGACGTGACAGTGAGGAGTAATTGTGGAGAAACTTGATTTGGTCCTGTGTGTGTGAGAGCTTCTCCAGAGCAGCGTCTGTCCTTCTCAGCTTAGCTAGCTCCTCTTCCAACTTCTTCTGAAGCTCTTTGGCTCGATTCACTTCAACTTTCTGCTGGGATCTGATCTTACTCTTCACATCAGAGCTTCTTTTCTCAATGAGACTGACTAGCTCAGTGGACATCTTCTCACTGTCCTCCACTGCTTTATCAGCAGCGCGATTGATAGCCTCCACCTCCTGCTGAAGCACCATCACGTGTTTCTCTCTGTCCTGGATTCTTTGTTGCGTATTTTGCCGACTTGACCCGATCTCTCCCTGTCTTTTTGTCATTTCTGCTGCAGCTGAGACAATGTTGTGGCCTTTATGTTCCTCCATGGAGCACAGATAACAGATACACTGCTGATCAGTACAGCAGAAAATCTTCATCACCTCATTGTGACGAGAGCAGATGTTCTCCTGAAGCTTTGCGGAAGCTTCAACCAGCTTGTGTTTCTTTAATGGAACCACTTCATAGTGAGGCCGGAGATGTTGCTCACAGTAAGAGACCAGACACTGCAGACAGGACTTGGTGGCTTTCCGCTTTCTGTCAGTGCAGAAATCACAGGACACATCTTCAGGTCCGGCATAGCAGTGATCAGCAGGAGCAGCTTGGAGTCCTGTTTTCTTCAGCTCCTCCACTGAATCTGCTAACATGGTGTTTTTCATCAGGACAGGCCTTTGTTTAAAGTTATGCCAGCAGTAAGGACAGTTGTAAATTTTCTTCTGATCCCATCCATCCCAGTGGCTTTTAATACAGTTCATGCAGTAGTTGTGTCCACAGGGAGTAGTCACCGGATCCTTCAGTAGATCCAGACAGATCGAACAGCAGTATTTTTTCCGGTCGAGCTGATCTCTTCGCTGTGCCATTTTCCCTCTGACTGATGTTTGTGAATATCATAGAGTTTGTGAATGTCAGACCTCTTTGCCAAGAGGATTTGGTTTTCAGGTTGTGCTCCATTCCAAAAGAGGGGTGGTTAGTAACAACAGGTGTGTGTTCATCCCTTCTTTACCCATTTGCATTGGAGTCTTTCCTGTAGGGAAATATGGGTGAAACTCGTCTTTAGTCTTTCATTCATTCCTGTAAGAGGAGCAGTTTGTACTTTGGTTGTAGTCCTGTTTACTACATGAACATTATGTGATACATAAAACTGGACAAAACAACCAAAATATTTAGTGCTTTAAGCTGACTCTACCTGTAAAGATGAAAAGTCAATGTGCTGACTCAATCCTCTTAGCATCTACTACAGTGGGGCAGTCGGGGCAGTTGTGTCATATGACTTGGTTCAAGGTACCTTTGATCATTTCGACACCCCAGTTAGAAACTTTCATGTCAAATTGTGTTACTCCTGTGCTGCACTGTACAGTACTGGAAATAAATATTTTAAGGGGACCAGTTGTTCATTTACACAGTTGAAACAGATATCATATAGAGCACTCGTCCAGTTTAGGGAAATGCTGCTTCTTTTATCCATACCTACATGTGGTCACCTAACAAAACACAGACTAATTCAATGGGTTCTGAAAATCCAGTTAACCTCTTTAGACCCAAAGTCAATTACAAAGTTGGCTGGAGGCTGGAGGTGTTGCTCACAGCAAGAGACCAGACACTGCAGGCAGTTTCAATTTTTCTATTATATCTTATAGGTCTGTATAGGTAGGCTTACATGTGTATAGGTTCCCTTGCCTAGTTAGCAAATAGTTTCTTAAGAAAATCTCATTGATAGCTTGATATTTAAATGACATATAACTAACTGCAGTTAATATTTATTTAGATTGTTGTACTGTTTAGCTTGGATGATTTCTTTATTTCCAACATAATCTATAAACGCATGGAAAAATAGCTATTTTGCAAGATATCATAAACCTGTAGCAATAATAGTTATGATACCCTAAATATGATACAGATCACAAACAGAAATTTATCAGTCAGAAACTGATGCAGCTAATTACCCAGTGCTGACATATTGCAATTATCTGCAGAAGAAGCCTTCCCCTCATTGAAATGAGTCTGCAGGTATTTCTGATGAAGCAGCATAGCGCTAAAACTATAACTGGTGGTCGATCCATGTAGTTTGGGCTAGTTTTATCCTCTGTTGCGTTAAACAGTAAAAATACTTATTGTGTAATCTCCTTATGGCTTTGTATTTGTTTGGCCAACGGAGTGCCCCACTGGATGACTGCATCATATTCTTTATTAACTATAATGACTCTTACATTAAGACTGCCTCCTCATCTCAAAACAAAATAAGCTATAGCCATAGACATGTGAACTGTGTCACAGGTATAACATCAAATGATGTAGCCTATTTTATATTCTAATTATATTATTATTATTATTATTATTATATATTATTCCTGGTTGTGTTGAACTTTCTGTTTATGAATATAAACCCCCGAGCACTGAAATAAAACAGTGCTGACATTGTTCTTATACTTTCTTAACTTTGCACTCAAGATCATGTGCTTTCAACGTAAAGTCAGTGTTGTTTTAATGGCAAACATCAGCCATCCTATAGCCTAACCCTTAAATGTACATTAATTAGTATCTTTCCCTTTGTGGCCAGGAACTGATCAATGCAGATTTCTAAATTGTTCGTATTTCCAACAGAAGTAACAGATGATTCCCCCTTAAACTGAAGACAGTAAGAGACAATGAATGTCAAATTGTAAAAGTGTGCTCTGTATTTCAAATACTTTGTTTGACTGAGACAGTCAAGGGTTCTATTTCATTCCAAAAACAGGTGGGGTTTGAAGGAAGTGGCATGTGTTCAGCCATCGTTTCCTCATGTGTGCTGTACATTTGTGTGGCAAGATGGTGGAAACCAGTTTCTTTCTTAAAAACACTGTTCAGCTCAGTGTGTGTATGTGGACGGTGCATGTGTTGACAGAGGTAGGATGTGTGTTAGATATAGCGGTAGCAATGTGGCCTCCTCCTCTCTCTCGTTTTCCCATGAACGACCATTGTATTTATCGACAGTGTAGAGTTGCCTGTAGAAAGGTGTGCTTAAATGCATGCTACGATAGTGTCGTTGGTTTGTGTGTGAAAATCTATAATTCAGGTGGTCTAAATCTGGACTGAAGAGGCTCAAAGAGGTGAATAGAAGCAAGGTAATCGAGCAGTTGGTCAACTACTAAAAATTCAGAGATGTTGAGTGGAAATGTACTGTAGATGGTAGATCAGTCTGAAGTTGGCTTCTTGAGGCTGCTAGATGTTTAGCTAAAACCCAGAAAAGAGATCCTATCACATCAAAAATATCCAAAGGTTTCACACTCCAGACCAGTAGACAGCTTTCAGGAAAGACAAAATCATGCACCCTCATCATTCAAGACTTTGAATTATGAATAAACACAGTAGTCAACAAACTGAATTATTTTTTTAATCTTAAGAATAATAATTCATAAGAAAGTGCTATTAGTGAGCAGACAATACAATAACGGTGTATGTTTTTTCTGTCCTCTGTCCTCAGTTAATTAGCTTCCTGTCTGCTGGCTCAGTTGTGTGCTTTAGGCTGTTTGGACGGACGCCCTGGACTTTGTTTGCTGGTGTGGGTGCGGTTTGTGGAGGTGGGTGAGGGGGCGAGCGGGGGCAGCGGGGCATGTCCGGGGGGCAGGACGTGCCCTCCTTTGCGGGACAGGAGGCCAATCTCTCTCCTGAGGGCCTCGGCCTGCTGCAGTTGTGTTTTCACCAGCTGCTGGAGCCTCCGAATCTCCTCCTGGTCCACATGTCTCCTGTAATCCTTGAACTGTCGGCCCTGGACACACACACACACACATACACACACAGATATCTAGAACGGCATGCAGATACAGATACAGATACAGATGGATACACAAACACAAATACACTCACACATATGTGCCTCACACCTCAGTAGTCACAAATGCAACTTCACTCAGTTGTGTGCACAGAAATAGAAGAAAGCAGTACAACATAGATCAAATGACTGTGTAATGTGAAAGGTGTCATTTGCAGTGGTGAACCTACAGAGAATAATCACCAACCCTGCAGCTCTGCAGTGCTTTTAAGCTTTTTTTAGCTCATAGTTTTTTGACTGGTTCAGTCTCAGCACTCTCATCAACATCAAGCAGCAGCTGTTTTTCAGCAAACAAACATTAAACCCACTGCATGCTACCTACCCAGCACCAAACAGCAGACACAAAGTAAACAGCCAGTCAGAGCTAAGAGGAGAGTCCGCTTTGGACTAACATTCATCAGGTGGACACAAACACGACTCAAGTGGACGATAATGTTGCTCTGTGTCTGCTGCATGTGTAAATGTGTTTGCTAAAACGTTAGCAATAACACCTTAATAAGCTGGTAATACGTCAGAGCTGTGTGTCTGTTACAGTAGTTTGTTTTGGCATTCTTCCACCCCCTCGTGGCCAGAACACCAACTGTCAACTGTTGTGGAAGGTTGTTGCTGCTTATCTGAATCAGCTTGAAAAAACCTCAAGCTCATGGGAGTGCAATACTACCAGGGTTATATTGTTAAACAATGATAAATGCTTTTTGTTTTTCAACAAACAACCATACACTTGCATATATTAACATTGTGGATCCCAGCTTTGATTAATATTATAATAATATCATAAACATTTATTCAGTGCACAGTAATTACCATTTTCTTCTGCCTAGCATTGAGTTTATGCTCCAGTTCCTTCTTCTGGTCAAAGAGGCTTGTCATGCTGAGGAGACACTCTGTGTTACATCTGGTCACCTCCATCAGAGCCTGGCGAGCCTCTTCTACCTTTGCCTACACACACACACACACACACACACACACACAAATCCGGAAAAAGATCAATAATAAATTTACTCCAATCTGAGTTGTTTTAGAAAAACAACATTTTGAGTTTAATACACACACACACACAGGTCAGCATACATCCCACTGTTTGATTTCCTTGGCGTATGCAGCTTCTCGGAGGAGCTTTTCCTGCTTCAGCTCCTCCAGCGTCCTGTTCCCCGACAGCGTCTGCAGAGACTCCAGATCCACCAGCCTCCCATACTTCATCATCATCAGCTGGTTGCACTGCTTCTCCAGCACTACACCAAAACACATACCGACACACACCAACACACAGATCAGTATCCAAGAATGTCACTTTCAGGCACTGACAATAATCCTGACGACCAGGGAAGGAATTTAGCTCTGCCACTTTTTAGTGTAACTTTTTATCACAAATCTGGATTTGTTTTCATCTGTTAGTGTCTTTTCTTTGACTTGTATGTTCATGTGATGTGAATTTCACATGTTGTATCACACACACATCATCAGAGGTTTCAGGTTGAGCTGGACAGGAGCTTGAGCTCTTCTAGGTGTTGGACTGTGAGGGTCTTACTCTGGATTTTGCCGTCCATGTCCTTGCGGTCATGGAGGAGCCTGACGTGCTGCTGGCGGGCCTGACAGTACAGATCTCTTTGCTGGCTCTTCTCTGCCTGCAACTGCTTGATGCGCTTCTGAAGCCTGCTAAACTCCATCCTGTCCAGCACCAACGCTGAGCTCAGATCAGACGGCACCGAGCCGTTACTGACAAACTCAATCTGGTAGACGAATGGAGAAGGTGGAAAGAAGAGAAAGGGTTAGATGATAAAATGAGGAAATGTAACAAGTGAAGTCAAAATTCTATAGTAACTAATAAACTTAAAGCCAGTGTTTTACAACAGACACAGGCAGAGTATTTGTATGGAAGTCCAGGACTGCCAAAAATAAAATAATTTAATCACATTTAAATGTTTCATTTGTGTGCACATAAAATAAAAAATAATTTAAAAATCCAATATTAATTTTCATTGTCATGTTTGAAGATACACTACTGCCAAAATCTGAATCTAAATCAATAAAAATCTTTGTCAGTGTACTCCCAAGCATAACACTGCCTTAATGATTATGAAATTGAATGTTAAATTGACTTTTCATGTTCAATATGTAGAAAAAATTAGACTTAAAAATTAAACTGCAATAGAGCTGCAACGATTGACAAAATTAATCTGCTACTATTTTGATAATCAATGAATTGTTTAAATCATTTTTTAACTTAGTCCTCTGTGATATAAAACAAAGTCTTTGGGTTTTGGACTGTTTGTCGGACAAAACAAGCAATTTGAATATGTAAAACTGGGCGTTTGGAAATAGTGATGGGCTTTTGTTTACTATTTTCTTACTTTTTTTTTTGTACCAAACAATCTTTTAATCAAGAAAATAATCAACAGATTAATCGATAATGATAATAATCATCAGTTGCAGCCCTAAATTGTAGTAGTGTAGTGGACTTATATTTTTGAATTTTAGTTATGTCCTGATTTTAGCTCATTTCTAATGAAAATAAAATGTCCTTTCTTGTGGTCATTGTCATAATGGAAGGATTCTCCCAGGTCACTTAATTGGCACCAATCAGAGGACCCCATTCCACTGTCATGTCTGCCTAGTATGAGCACATTTGAACTTGTTTTGCTGGAGATATGCTTGAAAATTGAAGGTAGGGTGGTCTGGTTGCAGGTTTTTACCTGTCCATGCTTTCTTTGGACTTGTTTTTGTCTGACTAAGTAGCCAACGCACAGAAACACCTACAATGAAATATAATGGCTGAAAGGAAGTTGGTAAAACAAAATGCACAGCACTGCACGAGAGCGTCTCTGTGTCAACATTCCTGATGACATGGAGAATAATACCATCAAGCAAAAAAAAAAGTTCTTTATTTCACGTACTTGGTCGTACTGCACTGCTAACCGTCTTCCAAGGTTACCAAAAATGTGCCAAAAAAATCTGTTGACTAGAACTTTGAAATTTGTTTTGTCTTTACTCAGTTGTTTTGCCATTAGTGAACTTCCACACACAGTGTTTGCTGTTTACCTGGCTCAGTCTGAGAGGAACCACCACATCCAGTTCGTTCATTTTCTGCTGCTTCTCCCTGTTGACTAACTCCAAGTCGTCCTCTGCTGCCTTCCGACTGCTCTTCACCAGTTTCTCCTGCAGAGCCAAGCAAAGCAAACGCACAAGGATGTGAGTGACAAAAAGAGCACATGGTGACGGAAACATGTCAGAAAGATGACAAGCAGAGTATGACCTTCTTGGCGAGGGTGTCACACTCCTTCTTCAGAGCTTCAGCACTCTTCTTCTCTTCTGCCAGCAGCTCCTCCAGGTCCAACCGACGCTCACGCAGCTGCAGTGTGTTCTCAAACAACTCTGGCTCACAGCCTGAGACACACACACACACACACACACACACACAGATTCATACTAATACTAATAGTGACAACCCAGACACAAAGCCAAAGTTGTTGCATTTTTGATGACATTAGGACAGGTGTGTGCTGTCTGTTGTTTGCAGATGGACTAACGACAGTGGACTAAAAACGCGTGGAACATTGTTTCTGTCATTTCTGCTCATGATAAACCAAAGAACTACCTGTGTGCCTCTAGCGCCAGTATGCTTTGCAGTACATCAGAGTTCCTGAACATTTTGGTGGTGGTGCACAAGTCGTGATCCAGAGTTTTTTTATCTTGCCTACCTCTTCCAAAGAAACTCTCCAGCGATGTAGTTTTTGTTTGACAGTTTTGTTATTTAGCTAGTTGCAACATTAATGGGAACAACAGGTCTTCACGGGTTCCCTGGGTTCCTTATACAAGAGATCCACCCCGGGACCTGAGTCTGGCCAGGCCCAAATTATTTTCAGTCTTTTCAGCTCAGGTAGGGTTTGGTGTACTGCCGAAAAAAGGCATGCATTGTATTATTTCTGTAGATTCAGGTTGACCTCATTTTGGATTGGGTCTCATTAGCCTTGTGTCTTTTCAGACCAGGGGACCGTTTCTCAAAATGATTTGCAAGTACTGCTTACGCACACATCACAAATTATGGCAGTGTCACATTTCACAAAGAGTCTTTGCTCGCAGGTCGCAGGTTAAAATAAGTTTGTTTTTCATAATTAACACGAGAGGAAATTATCCATGTTGCAAATGTGAAGAAATGGGCCCCAGATCTGACTGTCCTCAGGTTCCTTGTGCATCAGGTCTACTTTTTAAAATGAGTTCATGCATGTCAGGTTCAGGAAGGTTTTCCATGTGTCTGTTTTGACCACTAGAATCTAGATCTGAAGACCACAACATACACAGATCAAGCAGCTGTTAAATGAGACGGTCTGGTCTACGGAGGATTTCCTATTTGTCACCAGCTGTTATCGCCCTTACCCTTGCGTCACAAAGTGCTGCTGCTGTTGCCTAGCAACCTTGACAGCTGCAGTTGAGTTTTGACGTTTTAAAGTCCCCTTGTTTTTTTTTTAACATTTGTATCGCTGTTGATGTTATGTTTGAGGACACCATATTCTCTTGCGCGCAATAAATCTTGGAATAGGTTGGGTCGCGAAGGATCCAGTCATTGGATCCTGCAAATTCGGGAAAAGAAGGCCTCATTTCTCGGCCGCATTTGAAGGATCCTTCGAAATGGGAAGGCCTTGTTGCACCGCTGTGATGCATTCGGTCTTCAAATGTAGCCTTTGAAGGATGCAGCCCCTGAATTGAGACACAGTGGTTGGCGTCTGTTTTGGTAAAAGAACACGTGACAAATTGCCGTTCTTGTGGGATTTGCGGGGTCGTATACTGCCAGTTTTTACTCAGTAAAGTAAAGTTTGTGCTCCTTTCTGACTTTTTAAGACTAAAAAAATCTGTACAAGTTGGTGGAAACAATCTTTATGTGTAGGTTGTCCAGTCATTGTAGGTTTCAGCTAGGTTCAGGTTTGTCCCAAGCATAAGAGGATGATGACCTCAGGTATGGATGAACCCACTTTGGTTCAATATCCGTGATTAGAAAAGATGCAGCACAAACAGGCCATACCAAATTCAGGTAATTACCGCACAAATAGCCTATAAAATGAGATCATTATTATTATGCTTTTTTGCCAGATCCAGTACACCGTAGGTAAATACAGGAAGTTCTGAAGGGTCTTAAGTTAAATGCTTTGATACATCCTGTAGGACCCAACTGCAACACTGGTAAGAATTAAAAATGTACACTTTACTGTGAAAAAGTACCACCACAATACTGACCTGGAGGGCAAACACTGCTGTCCAGAGCAGCCCCCCCCCCCTCTGTGCCGCTGTCATAATCATCATCATCATCCCAGTCATCGCCTTCATCAGAGTCTTCATCACTGTCCTCCTCTTCTTCTGCAAACACACATTTGGATCATAAAGGACACATGGACACCTTGATACATACACAGCATAACACACAATCCCACTTAACGTTAACGTTGTATGCTTGTGTCCCTTCCTCTCACCTTCATTTCCCGTCTGCTCCTTCTTCTTAACACGTTTGATCCTCTTCTTGAAGACTTTGGTCAGAAACTCTTCGAACTTGTTCTCTTCGCCAAGCGAGGCCTGGAAGGCGGCAAACAGAGCCCTCTCTCTCTCCTGCAGCTTGGCTATTTCTCCCCGCTTCAGTTCCAGCTGCTCATTACACTCCTCCAGCTTACACTGTCAGGAAAGAGAGGGGAGGATGTAACGAGGAAGTACATGAGGATCTATTAACAGTGATCTGAGGAAGGACATCACCTGCGTTATGACACAAACAGTGTTACCGTGTCTACACAGGATGCGTTGTAGTGGAGGTCACCCGCAGAAAGTAGACTTGAAGTGTAAAAATACGCTTCAGGTTGTGTTTATGCGCATGTGAAACGCAGCTGAAATGCCTCCTGTGTAGATACGTCCTTACTGGCCCAGGTCTGTTCTCAGGTCTGTTAACCAAGTTTAAACCACACAGTGTGTGTTACTTTAAAACTCATTCACTTACAGAAACACGTTTTAATTAATCCCCTCTAAAACTATTAGAATTAAATATTATAATGTCAGTTACAGTATTGCTGCCTTTAGGTAAATACTGATTTGAAAACCTACACTATATTAGCAGTCACCAGTAACAGTTAAAGCCACAATGGGTAGAATATTCATGTTACTATAACAACTTTAAAATGTAGTTTTGACTGTCTGATTGCATACGTTTTTGTTAGTAGAAAAATGATCCTAGTGAGGATCAGTGCAGTCTATGTGTTTCTTTTAACTGCATGCATTGCTGTCTGTCACTTTGATATTAATACTGGGGGGGGGGGGGTTCCATTACACGTGCAAGAACAGAAGTAATTATTATTTATTAATTAATATTATCATATAATATATTATTAGATTGTTAAAACTGATGCATTAGTGTGTAAGTAGCACTTAGGTGGACTTAGTTTACATTATGTACATTATGTACAGTTAGGTAGTTTAGTCTAGTGGTTGCCAACCTGGGGTTCGGACAGGCCCCTCCAAAGGTCACAATATAAATCTGGGGGGAAGTGAGATGATTAATGGGAGAGGAAACAAGAAAACACTGCTCTGTCTGTTCGTTTACGTCTTTTCTCTAATCTTTGCTTTTTTGTGAAATATTGGATCATTTGGCAGCTTTGGGCCTTGAACAGTTATTTAAATGAAACCATCAGAGAAGTTTAGAGGGGAAATATCTCTTTGGTCGAACTGCTAACAACTCATAGACATCTGACATGTGACAAGGGGCCCCCAAGTAGACACAGCTTTTCTGTGAGGGGTCACAAGCCAAAAGGGCTGGGAGCCACTGGTTTGATCGCTAACAGCACACTGTATTTTAAAAGCTTATCATATGTTTTTATGTAAAATGTTAATCTGAAAAGTAACCAGTATCTGCAGCTGTCAGACAAAATATAGTGCAGTAAAAAGTACAATATTTCCCTCTGAGATGTAGTGGAGTAGAATTATAAAGTAGCAGAAAATGGAAATACTCAAATAAAGTACAAGTACCACAGAATTGTACTTAAGTACAGTACCTGAGTAAATGCTACAACATAAAAAACACTGGTACAGCCCTTTAAACAGACATCAAATGAAAAGATTGTCCACATGAACCAGTCTACAGGTACGTAAACTCTCTCCCACCGTGACGCTGGTCTCCTCCTTAATGCGTTCGTTGAGCTTCTCCTGCAGGCTGTCCTCCCTCCTCTCGAACTCCTTGAGGAGCAGCAGCTCCTGGTAGAGCGTCAGCTGACGGAGGTCGGCCAGCTTCAGCTGCCAGTCTAGTCGCAGCTTCCGGTGACGCAGCAGCAGGAGCTCCGCGTCAAACTGACACACCGAACTCTCCATCTGATGATTGAAAACACATCCACAGATTATATTACAGTGTTGTACATAGTCAGCCTGGGATGTTCAGCAGATTCCAGAAGATAATTTGTTTATGATTACACATTTAATCGAATGTAATGGCCTTTTATTTGATCAAAGATTCATCACTGAATGGAAAAAATAACAGACCTGTTCCAGCAGAGAGTCCTGCTCGTACAGCAGTCTGATCTCCTCCTCTCTCTGGAGCTCCTCCTCCAGCTCAATCAGCTCTGTTCCTTCCTCCACTGCTGTCTCTTCTTCTTCTTTGGTTACAGGTGAAGCTGACAAGCTGGGAGTCCTTTCCTCTTCTTCTTCTTCCCCTTTCCCCTCCTCTCCTTCCATCTCTTTCTCCAGCTGCTCCAATAAATGCATGCCTCCCTCCTGCTCCTCCTGCTCCATGGTCTGGAATCTGTTTGAAAATAAAAGTACTTTAAAAATATACGATCAGCAGCTAATCATCTGTCATTAGCTTAGCTGTGGTTTAAATTTAAGATGGATTTAAACCTGTGTTGTCTGGGTCAAACCTGTGGTTTAGTATGAACCTGGTTGCTGTGTCCTGTAGAAGTCACCTATAGAGGTCACTGTATCTGAGGTTTAACTTAAACCTGCTTCAGACCTGGTTTAACTGAAGTTTAAGTTCAGTATAAGGACATACTGTATCTCTACAGCTCAGATCATTTGATTAATTTCTAAAATGTCCAATCTTTTACCATGTGTGTTCTTATGAAGGCAACTCTATAATCAAGGGTACAACTTATATAACTGTGTAATTACAATTAAAGGTGTCACTTTTTCCTCATTTCATTTATTGTGTGAAAATAAAAGACAGACATAATAACTAGTTGTTAATTAATGCACCACCATAAGTCCAGAGCCTGCAAGGAGGTCAGTTTGCCAGTAATGTAGAAGTCACAGAAACAAATAGTCATATATGTATTGTCCAATTCCCACCGCAGTTTCAGTGTAAGCTAATAGTGTATATTTGACTGATTATTGACACTGCAGTAGATTGAAAGGAAACACAGGGTCAAATTTGTTACGAAATGATATACATTTGAAATATATAGAATAATATTACTTTTTAATCCTTTGTTTTATGTCTTTATGTTTGACCATTTCTTGAATTCCCTGTTTTTATTGCATTTTCTGTCTTTTTTTTCATTTTTCTGTTTTATTTCTCAATGATTCGCTATCTTTGCACCTATATTGTATGGTATTTAATTTTGTGAAGCACCTTGTAACTCTAGTTTTGAAAGGCGCTATAGAAATAAAGTTTATTATTATTTATTATTATTATTAATGGTAGTCAACTATCCCAAGTGCAAGTAGACTTAGCACGTAGATGGTTTCTCACTTTATATGATTCATTGGTGGATCTATATTCACTATCAATGTTGCATCAAGTCATCTGTTAACTGTCAGGGGTGAGAATCTCAATAATTGTGCCCACAACACTCCTACTGCTTGACTAAATGTACAACAATGTGGAAATGTGAACAAACTTGCAAAACACAATGCAGATCACAACAACACCAGTAACAGCGCAGCAACACATATACAGTGATGATAAGAATTATAATTCCATTGGCCCAGTGCATGCTGGGTTAGCCATCAAGCATGTCTACTCCGAGTGCGCTACATGATGTTGGGGTTCTCTCTCTGACACACCTGCGATGGACAGCTGGAACACCCGGTTTAGGTGCGGTTCAGCTGAACCTGTGCTCCTTTTAAAAGAGCAATCACGTCAAGTTTAGCACTCAGTTTAAACCCCCTGCAAGTTCTGGTTAAGCTGGACCCGTTCTAAAGCGCAGCTAGTCGGCTAGTCAGATGCTCCTGCAGATCTTCCTGTCAAAAGCCTGCATGAAAATGAGTTGAATATGTAGATGGATTAAAAGGTCTGCCAAAATGGTGCATTCATATACAATCATGTTGGAAATATTATATTTTTATCTACAAAATCTTTTGCTTTTATGAAGCCAAAAACTTAAATGATTTGACCTTTTTTCAGACAGTAGATGTATAGCACTCATATGTGATAATACATTACTGCTATAGATCTGCTTGTCATAAAAATCACCTAAAGAATCATTTTTACATCTGAATAGAAAGGCTCCTGTACCTCTGTTTCCTCAGAGCACGGTATCGCTCCAGGGTGGCGTGACTGTACTGCAGCCTCTTCTCTGGGGTTTCCTCTGGTAGTAGGGCGGGCAGGGCGGGTGGAGGGCGGTGGAGATGGGCTGCCAGACGCTGCTGGACCTTCTGGACCTGCTGAGCCTGAGAGCGCAACTGAGACACCAGGCGAACCTTGGAGTCCCGCAACGCCACAATTCGTCCATTCATCTCAGTCTGCTTCTCACGGATCTGGTGGGATGGACTGAGTCATTAAAGGAATCTGTTCTTTCCATCTTTGATTAATCTATTGATTTTTTTTATTTATTAATCTGTTAATGATTTACTCTATAAACCTTTTTAAAAAAGTGAGAAATGCCTATCATCAAGTTCCCAGACCACAAGGTTCATGTTTCTCTTCTTGTTTTGTCCGACCAACAGTCCAAAACCCAAAGACATTCAGTTTGCAGTGATATAAAACCGAGACAAGCAGCAAATCCTCACATTAGAGAAGCTGGAACCAGAGAATGTTTGGCACTTTTGTTTAAGAAATGAACTAATCAATTAATAAAAATTGATCAAAATAAATAAAATTTCTGTTGGTCAAATGACTGATAATCAACCAATGGGCATTTAGTTTTCTTCCTGTCTTAGATGATTAGACAGGTATGAAATGTTGCATGAAATCTTGCTTTGTATAACTTGATATGTATGCTGCATTTTGCATACAGCTAGGGCTGTAACTAATAAAAATTTCATTTTGGGTTAATTGGTTGATTACTGTCACAATTAATCAAGTAATTTTGGTCTATAAAATGTCAGAAAATAGTATAAAATACCCATCGCAATTTCTTAAAGGTGATGTCATCAAATAGCTTTTTTTGTCCGACCATTTATACAGTATGTGTAGCTGAAAACTGTAAATGAGAAAAAATAGACTGGAAGAAGTTCATGCTGCAAATAAGCTAAGATGTGTATTAGGATATGTGTGTGTGTGTGTCTGTGTGTTTGTGTGTACATTTTCCTCCAGGCATATTAACTCTGCTCTCTTCCTCTCAGCATTCATCCTCAGGTGTTTTGGCACTGTGAAGTCTTTAGCTGACTTCAGCTTCAAGTCTCCAATGTTCTCTTTGGCTTCGTTGATGGCCTGCACATCCAGCGGATCCTCGCAGTTCTCGTCTGGCTTCTCTGCATAACTGAGACACCGACAATCCATCACAGTTTTGCACCAGCATCGCAGAAAATGGAGAATGCCATGTAAATCTAATTTAAGCCCACAGGACTGAGGTGATGTTGTTGGACATGACACTCACAGTGTGGCCCATTCCTGCTTCCTCTTCTCTATCTTGGCTCGAGCTTGTTCAGCTTTCTCTGCAGCCTTTCGGAGCCTCTCCACCTGCCGATCTGCCAGCTTTATCCCTGCTGGACGAGCCACCGGGGGGAGCAGCACCTCCTCCTCTGGAGAGCACACACAGGTGATAGGTCAAGCATGTCTCTGACAGGTAAAACAAACACACAAATACTTTCCTACCTTCCAATTTGCTGCTGTCTTTTGCAGGCTCGGCTCTGGATTTTCTGCGCTCTGGTGCAGCTGCTTTGTCTCTGTCAGGCCAGTCGGGTCTGCTCTGATGTCTGAACTGGGTTGAAGGCTCGGTGAGCGCCGGCAGACGGTAGGTGGAGACTCTGTGGTCCGTGCAGATGGCGACAACAGTGACCACGTTGGCCTCCAGAGAGTCCTTGAACCTGAAAACAGGAGACAAGAGGTGAAGGTTTCATTCTGAAGGCTTTACCTCCTAACGTTCTACCTACAGGGGCAAAATCACAATAAAATCAAAACCTCAGTCAGGTAGAACACTTAAACTGACCGTTTGGAACGCGTGCCTGTTCCGACAGTCATACACACATACACACATACATACATACAAACAGACAGACAGAGATTCCTTCCTTTATAGTTAGATGGTGCTGCTACAGTGCCACCTATTGGCCAAATGGCACCAAAAGTATCATGGTCACTCAGACATCATATCTACACGTCCACCAAATGTGGTTGCAGATGTTCTGCAAATTTGGTGACGATTGCTCAAAAATTGTAGAAGGAATAGCGAAAAAACAGATTTGGACAAAATTCAAAATGGTGGAAAATCAATCTAAACGCAAATGGGCGTGGTTCATATGGATAGATTCGTCTGGACCCACAAAAGAAAATGTTTCTGAGACTTTCAGTTCAAAAGTCGATCGGATAAGTGGTTGTTGAGATAATCGAAGGACATACATACATACATACATACATGCATACATATATAAATATGTAAATCTTTTATTATCAGTAATAACAGAAAAGAAAAGAAACATCTGGAAATATCCAACCCGTCTGTTACTCTGTTCTTTTATGTTGTAATGTCAAAAACCTTTTTGTTCCACTCTTAAAGCAACATTATGCAACTATTTTACCTTAAAATAACAGCTTCAAAATCATTTTGATGGTACACTGACTTGTAATAGGGAGAATGGAGCCTCTTTCATTCCCACTCTGCGCCCCAACCGCCTGTTCCTGCACTATGTAACTTGGGTTGAGTGGGTACGATCTCCTGTGAGAAGTGAGTAACGCTTTACGGCACTATGTCACACATGGGTCTAGCTCGGTATTCTCAGTACAGACATCACGGCAGAGGTGAAGAGGACGTTGACGGAGGAAGCTAAGAAGAGAAAAAGAGAGAGTGACCGAGCAAGAGGCCGGACAAGAGTAAATCTCAGACTGGCTTTTAGTCGTTGGCCAGCGCTTCACGAAATAAAAGGCTGCAGGATAGACGACGAGCCGGGCCTTCTTGCTGTTGGACTAGTAAGTAAAATTAGCTGCTATGTCTTGTGTTGTTGCACTTGCTTGATGTTTGGCTGTTAGCAAAGTTGTCGCCTCGCTAGTTTTTGATCATAAGCCAAGTCAGTCCACCAAATCCAAATCCTTCAGCTTGTCAACAAATGCACATGTGCAGCTGTCCACAGGGGGAACTGCACTCCGAAAACTGGAGGGGGCGCCAAGTCGCACAAAATACCAATTCTTGCATAATGTTGCTTTAACTTTGCTTAAACATGTGCAGTAAACTACAAAACTAAAACTTATTTAAGTCTTAATATAGACAGGTTTCATAACATCTAAACATCAAAATAAAATAAAAACCCACTAATGATTTACATACAATAATGATTATTATTAACTGTATTTAGGCCAGTCATACAGCAAGTAGGCTTTTTTAACCTACCTGCAATTATTATGAATTAGATGTCTGTGTGTATGTGTGTGTGTGTTTAGTCAGTACCAGTCCTGTAGTTTGCTGAGTGCTATGCTGCAGCGCTCCTCCTCCCAGCCCATCTGCTTTCTGACTTCCTGCACCCGCAGGGCCTTCACCCTCTCTGCCTGCTCACGGAAACGCCGGTCCAGCTGCAGCTCCTACACACACACACACACACACACACACACCACACATTGAGAACAATTCCCTGGAGACTTGTTCAAACCTTAATGATAATATGTCTTACCCTAACCTTAAACACAAACCAGGTCTTTACCTTAAACTTTAATGGTTAATTTTTAAGACTGACAGACGTTTACGCACCAATGTCTCACTTCTGGTGTGAATTCTGGTCAGTCTTTTAGTTTTATTCTGAAACTAAACCAGATACAGCAGCTGCAATGCCACACCACATGAACTGTCAAACCAGATGACAGTGGATGACCCAGGTGCGTGTGTGTGTGTCTGTACCACAGGTTTCAGGCGAACATGCTCCGGCAGACTCTGGTTGGCGTTAAGTAGCTGTTTAAACTTCTTCTGGAGCTCAGCCAGCTTCTTCTCCTTCGCCGCAATCTTCAGCTCAGCCTCCCGACGCAGACGGTCATTCTCCAGCTTCTGCTTAGCTGTCTCTATGCTGGAGGGAGTCGGGGTGGGGGCAGGAGTCAGAAGGTTAGATGAGATAAAATGTTCATGATTTTCTTGAGTTACAGTGACACCTAAATATAGATGTAGCTAAATGTAAGAAATTCCGATAAATGACAAGAAATAAAATACAGACAAATACAGTTCTCTATTGTACAAATCACTTTCATAAATAGAGACACAAAAAGAAAGAAAAATGAGATACACAGAAGACAAGAACAGAGTGACAGAGAAAAAGAGGAGCACTTTATCCCAAAACAGATTTCTCACACTCACCTGTAGGCTGCTGGGTCCTCAATGTCCTGGGCTAACGCCTCATCCTCAAGACCCACCTGTTAGAACAACGTGTGAACAATATGATATTACTTTTTCATTCATATTCATCTTCAACCACACATTTGGCCAGCCTGCCTGTGTTGGCCATGTTTCATGCTGTCCGGAGACAAAGACAAATTCATCCAGAACAGTTCAGCAGAAACAGCTGATCAGTCATGAGTTAAATGTTCACTATGTCAGAACTTATTTGGCAAAAGTGTTTCCATATCCCATTTAGCGCATCAACTCTTTTTCGACAAAGGCAAAAACCACCTCAAGCGAGTATAAAAACGTTGCGCAATTGAGGAAGTGTTATCGAATTTTGACGTTTCCATATAACTTTTCTAATGCGATACTTCAAAATGCGCATAACATTACGTTTATGGAAACACAGCTATTGAAGCAGATAAAAATTACCTGTGTTTTTTCCACATTGAATGCACTCCAATTGTTACTGCAGTTACAGACTTATTGACTCTGCCTCGTCTGGCTCATGCAAGAGCTGACATTTGCTGATTGGCATTAAACACAAAGAACAGCTGAGGCCGATGAGAATGTCATTAGTTTTGCAAATATTGGGTCATAAACCAAAGTATTGGACAAACTGAAATCTTGACCCGATGATGGCGCTAAATGAAAACTTAATGACAATCTATGCAACAGTTATGTCAGTCAAAACCACAAATGTGAACCTCACGTTGGCACAAGGGAAAAGTAAGGGGATCACCAAAGTCAGTAAGATACATTGTCTGTGAACCATGAATGTCTTTGTGCCAATCCATCCAGTAGATGTTGAGATATTTCACTGGATAAGTGACGATTTTCACCTGCTGTTGGCACTAGAGGAAATATCAGGGGATCACCAAAGTCATTAAGATTTGTCCTCTGGGGATGTCTGTACAAAATTTCATGGCATCTAATAGTTGTTGAGATACTTCAGTCTGGACCAAAGTGTGGCTAAAAAGACACTACTGAAGAGAAAAAAGAAAGAGTTAATAAAATGTGGACTGACCCTGGGTGAAGGAACCTTGGCCCTCTTTCTCTGAAGGCCTTTCTCTAGCTCTTCTGGAGGAAGCAGGCTGAAGGAGAAGATGTTCCCGTCATCTCCTGCCGTCAGCACAAAGTGGTCGTCATGGCTACAGCGGATGTGCCGCAGGTGTCCGTATTGGTTGTCGTGGACGCTGAGAGCCCAGTAGGCCTGCATGGAGGTGAGGCTGTGGTCACTAGGCTGCAGAGGGTAAACCCTGATGAAGCCTGAGTGCATGCCACAGAGCAGCAGCTGCCTGTTGGAACTACAAAACAACAAAACAGGAAGGAAACTTTATACAGGTAATAGTAGTAGGCTCTAAAGTTTACCTCCTGTAAAGTTCTGTACTTTCTGGTCTTATTTCACACTCTATCTGCTAGAGTGGGTTTTTAAATTTTTTATTTTTAGCAGTCTTTCTGTGTTGACTCTTAATAGATTTAAAGCTGGGGTAGGCAAAATCTGTGCAGCCTATGCAAAACCTTCCGCCTCTCTCTCTGCTGCCTTGTATCACTCCACTAAGTCCCTCCCACCAAACCCACAACTGCAGTGGGTTTATCAGAGCTTGTTTGCAGAAAACGTCTGCCAGCTGCTGCTGAAAATGTGGTTGATAAGAGACTGAACCAGGCAGTAAATGTGCTGTAAAACCAAAACTATGAGCTAAAAGAGGCAAAAGAAAAAAGATCAGTAGACCTGCAGAGTTGGTGAGAATTCTCTATGGGTTCAGCACTACAAGCAATATTTTCACATTACATTAAATAATTTGATTAATTGTTGATATAATAAATACCGATTTGTTAGTTTGCTCTCAGAATACCTGAAGGTGATGGAGCGAATGGGGTCGTCATCTGTGTTACAGACAGGCAGAAAGTCAAAGGGCTCATCCTGCCGCTGGTCCGGATCCTGGTCCTGTTTCTCAGAGAACTTGCAGTGATACAAGAAACCTGAGTCAAAGCCTCCCTGCAGGAGAGAGAACAGGAGAGAAATAGATTCAATCTTTAAGGAAAAACAAATTATCTTCTTGTATTATATCTGTGATAAAGTATTATCATTTAACTGTGGGGCTGGGTATCGTTTGAAAATTTAGTTTTGAAACAATACCTGTGTTTTGGTACACCTTACGATTCTGGAGCTGATTACTGGGCGTGACAAATGATCAGAACAAGTGGGACTGAGTCTGTTCCAGTCTGGGTCAGTTGGTGTTGAGTTGGGAGATAAAATCATGCGTGTGTGGTGTTGAAGGACTCTAATAATTTCTCTTCTGATCCAGTCGCTGTCAGTTGTTCTCATTAAGATTATTTCTCTCCTCCAGCTCTCTTTGCAGAGCTTTCAGGCCATGTTTCTCTCACCTCTCTATTCCCTATCTCATACAAATTTGAAAGTTTTTTCTCAGTTTCTTTCATTTTTCCACGAGGAGTGCATTTTACTAACATGGCCAATTGATGAATGTGTAATCGTAGACCATCATACACCGAACGTGGATGTCTGCGTCATAATTTTAAATGTCTGTTTGCGCCCGTCCTCACTAAAACGCAATCCCAGAGTTTTCAAACTAAAACGGGGCCAGCAGCGTTTTAAAAGGTCTCCATTTTAGGGGTTATAAAATCCCGGAGTAGTGTGGACGCTAAGCGTAAACGTAGCAAGAGTTATGCGTTTTAAAACAAAAATGTATTAGTGTGGATGTAGCCTAAGTGAAGATAAGATTACGAATCTGACCAAACATTTGAATACTGTTGGTATCGGACAGTTTTCGATACTCTGTGTTACAAGCACATTTTGGTCAGTACTAAAAAATGTAAAGAGGTTCGATGCCCAGCCGTGTCAAACTGTGGGTTTTACGTGTAGGTGAGACCTTACTCAAAACCCAACCTGTTCTGGTGATGCATTCTAGTTTCTTTTCTGCATCTATGGGTGCATGACATTGGTTTCTGCGTGTCTTCTTTGATCTCCCTGTATGACTGTCAAATGTTGGAGTAGAAATTCATCGCTTTTTGATTTTGATTGATTTGCACATTGACTACTTCAGTTGATTTTAGCTGATTGATTCCTTTGTAATTTCCTTGAACATCCTAGTTATTATTGTCTCCTGACTGTTGAGATATAATTGTGCATTGACGAGAAATACATAGTGAGTGTATGTGTAAGTGTGTACCATGGAGAGCCAGAACTGGCCAGGCTGTGAGTAGAAGCCACAGTAGAGAGGACTTGGAGGGTCGGGGATGTAGATAGGGGGCAACTCTGTCTCTTCCTCTTCTTCTTCTTCTTCTTCTTGCTCTATGCCCGGCTGCTTTGATTCTTTCAACCTCTCTTCTCTGTCTTTCTTCTTCTTCTCCTTTATGGCTTGACGTCTTGCGATTTCCTCCTCTCTCTAAAAATATACAAATTACAAATTACAACACAAATGGTCTGAAACTACAATGGAGTCAGTTATTTCCACTAAAATGCATGTTAAAGGGCATACGTACTTTATTTACTTTAACTCTTATGTTTAGTACTTTTACTTTTACTTTAGTACTATTTCTCTATCTATTTATCTATTTCTCTATCTATCTAAAATTATGAAGCAATCTTTTAAAATAAACTTTAAGACAGCAGGAAATGAAGGAAAGAAAAATACTTGAATGACACATGACCATAGAGAAGACATCAGGAGTTATTATGATGTAGATTACAAAAAATACAGTATGATGTAATACAGCCATAAAAAGGGCTGTATACATTTAAAACCCAACTAAAGCTTAGACTAAGAATAGACTAAGACCAGACCTTGATTCGAGATTTGATGCTCCTGAACCTGAAAAATCTGCTGGGCAGTTCAGGCAGCTGGAAAGTTTTGGTCGGCTTCTGGGCCTCTGGATCAGGACTCTGCACCTCGACCACGTGACCGCTCTGACACAGGATGAGCAGCCTGTTTTCACCCTGGGTAAAATCATTTAAAAAATTGGTTGAATCCATAATGTTCCATCACAGAGTTATTTGGGTGCAGGTGGGTCAGAGACCAGACTTACGTGGGAATGAGGTGACCACTCCAGCGCCTGCACCGGCCCGGGAACGTGGACAAAGCCTATGGGGTTGTACTTGTCCCCAACAGTGAAGAAGAACACGGTGCTGTCTGAGCTCTGACGAAGGTGGCAGTGAGAGGTCAGAAAGGTGAGGCGAATAACAAATAAAGGTGGGAAGAAAACAAAACAAAACTATGGACTAATAAAATGTCTATAGAAACTTCTCAAACCTCTCTTGCAGCATAATCTACATCTCTACCATTGATTTCAAAACACAACTTTTCCAAAGTCAGGTGTTTCAATGAACAGAAGAAGCACAATTGCAATAGTCTGTTTTGACCAGCTGCTGTTTCCTGTGGCTCTCACAGTGGAAAAACACAGTTTTCCTGGAAAACCTCTTACCCCCGTGGCCAAGATCTCTCCATTTCGCTCAAACGCAACAGCAGTTACAGGGGCATTATGGGGTTTGAAGGCCTGTTTGAGGCTCAGATGGGCATCTCCTTTGGGGCTGCGTCCGGTGACCATATGCAGCCTCTGAGGGTCGTACAGCTCCAGTAACCGGACCACCCCGTCCTCAAAGCCCGTCACCAGTAAACCTCCACTATGGTTCACCTAAAGACAAACACTAGGTCAGGGTTCTGTCAGTACACATCATATTTGGCAGCATGATACATTTTCACACCCACACACTTACTAAAGGTGGAGCCCAGCTGAGAGCAGTTCCACCCTGATTGAAGCGACTGGCGGTCAGTTCTCTTTTTGCCAGGAAGTCAAAAACTTTGACTGAACCTGGAGATTAGGGACAGAGGCAGACAGAGTACCTGTTATAGTGTGTGTGTGTGTGTGTGTGTGTGTGTGTCAGTGTGTTTGCAAACATGTACAGTATGTGTGTAGCTGGTGTGGAAATGTATGGGACTCACGGTCGAGAGCGGTCGTGGCCATCAGGTGGGATTTCTTCGACACATCCAGGCCCTGGATTGCCCCGGCGTGGAAGGAAAACAGGCACTCTGGATCAGGAGTCTGCACACACACATTATACATCAACTGTTATATTACACTGGGCGAGCACTGGGTGTTTATTCCAATCAATTATTACAACATGTGATGATACAATATGGTTTTCAATATAGTTTTTTTTTAGGACTAGACAATATTACCTAACAAACACTCATATTCACCTTAATGAAAATAAATGTGATGATGACTTTATACCTTTCTCCTGTAGGCTCACCCCTGATATGTTTGTCCTAATTAATTACATTCTGTCAAATGAAAGATTCTGAACGTTTGGACAGTGGACCGATTGGCTGATATCTTCAATTTCAATTATACAAAACAAAGAGAAAAACACAAATGAGCTGCTCATTCTACACCAGTCCCTCAAAGTAAGTACAAAAAAAGAAATAAAATTGGATTTTTACCCAGAATTGTTGTATTATCAATTTATTTTTTTTATCTGATATGTATCTTATATTCATCTTATATGGGATAAACATAGATTAAGTAAATGTTCTGGAAAAAGCTAGGATGAGGACCTTGACTTAACATTTTTTGTCAACATACTTTTGACAAACAATTTTTTATTTCATAATAATAAAAAATATCTCTACATAAATGTTTAAAAGTCAAATCTATGATTGTGTACGGATCCCTTTGTGCACATCTGTCAACCTGCCTGTGTAGAAGGATCAGTACAGTCTAATCATATGGACTCTACCTTAATGTGAAGGTTGGGAGGAGAATTTTCTGTACATCAATCATAGAAGTGCTGATAGTGACCCTATAGCTAGCTGAGAATAGAGTACCTTGCATCATACAAAGGTTAAATAAACAAAGTATAACATACACATAACATCTATAAAAACCAAGGTGTCAGTGTAGGAAACTCACCGTGTAGGTGAATGAAAGATCCAGTTTCCAGATGGCTCCGCTGGAATCCTACAAGATCACATAGTGGTGGGATCAGGTTTGGAATTTTGACGGTGAGGTGAGGCTGCGTCATGTATTACAAATGGTTTGAATTAGTGACCTCTGAGTTTTTGCCCTCTGACCTGAGCAAACCAGATGAAGGAGTCGGGTAGGGAGCTCTTCACCACAGAGGAGAGGCAGACGTTGTGTCCAACCACCATCTCGTTCATGGGCTCGATCTCAAACCTGCTGCTGTCGCTGTTACTGTCAGCAGTGTCGATGCTCTCAAAATCCCAGCCCTGTGGGGGGGGGGGTTTCATTTTAAAATTAAAATTATTTAGACAACAAATGTGACAGACACGTTCTAAAAGTGTTAATGTTGTAAGTTATAAGCATCTTACCCGGACCACTCCATCAGAGCCAATCGTCATCAGCTGTCCATCTTCTAGGGCAAACGGCTGGACCATCCCGGAGTGGCAGTTCCGCCCCTCCTTACGGCAAATCTCCACCTTGATGGCATTCCCATCCCACAGCAGCAAGTTGCCCCAGTCTGAGCCAGACACCACCTGACAGGAGGAGACGAAGGGCGACGAGGGTCAGAAGTAACTATTCCTTCTCTTGAGTCTTACAGAGGATTTTTGAAGCCAAAGTATTTTTGTGATTGAAAGTTTGGCTTTGTAAACAGCAGAGGACAAAAACAGCCTCACCACCCAGTAGCTGTTCTGGAGCTTTTGATCATATCACACGACCTTTATTAATAAGTGCTCAAAATTGTTTTAATTACAGTTCCATTACAACTGGGCACCTCCATCTGCTGAGGAAAATCATGTAACATGATTGAAAGCTCCGGAACAGCTACTGGGTGGTAATATTGCGTTGCTGTTCCTAAATACAGCCTCACAGAGCCACTAGCATGACTGTAGACTCTAAGTCTTGTCTTGTTCGATACATTTCCAGGCCTTCCTGACTTGCGTGCAAACCCAACCTGTTAGAACAGCAGGGCACAGACCTTTCCATCAGGAAGTTCCACGTAGCCCTCAATATCAGTCGCTGCAGTTTTCCCAAAATGTCCCATAAGCCCTTGCAGTTTAAGACCTGTGAATGTGCTGGCCATTTTCCAGAACCTGATAGAGAGAAGGAGAGAAGGTATTTCCACCTTATTTGAAAATATCAGTGTAAGGGAATAATTCAGCTTCTTATGTCTGAAGTCATTTCTGTGACAGTTGTGGTTTTACGGGGAGGGTTACATACCAGACTATTTCTTTGCCAGGAGCGTCCGCTGGTTGCCAGGCAACCTCACGGTGACAACAAGACTCCAGGAAGTTGCTGGTGCTGGCCAAGAAACAGACCGGCACATAACCCCCCCCCCCCCCCGTAAAACCACAACTTGGTGTTTTTACACTTTGATCTTTGTACCGATTACACAAACAAGAAATGACATCTGTTCTCATCTAACTCTCAGCAAGAAAGCAAATAAGCAAATTTCCCAAAATGTTGAACTATTCCTTTAAAGGCACCACAGTCTGCCCTATCTAAACGAGTTTGATGCCTGAGGCTTGGATCCCTTGTTCTCATAAAAATGACATTCACCAGTTTCTCAAAACTTCAAGAAATTGGTCTCTGTTCTGATGGATTTGTCCTTGTATGATTGCTGAACATTAAATTGCTTTTTTAGTCTGAAGGGCTGACACAAAAACCTGATGTTTACCTTTGTCGTTTTAAATCCCCAGAACATTTTCTGCTACCAAACATAATCTGCATTTGCCAGTAATGGGAGGAGGAAAAAAGGTTACTGTGTCTTAGGAGGATTCAGTATGTCCTTTACTTGATGTGTCCAGATCCTGATGATGTGAGCAGTCCCGGGTTGTATGGGGAGAAGCTGACTCGGTAGACCTCCTGAGAAATGGCCTTGCAGCTCAGCATGACCTCCTCCTTCCTCCAGTTCCACAGCGTCAGCATGTAGTCAGGTGCGCTCCCCACGCTGGCCAGCAGGCTCCCATCACGGTTAAAATCCACAAAGCTGTACGCCCGCTCTGTACCGCCTATAGACATGAAGGTTAAAACAGGATCATCAATAAAACGAAACATAGCATTTGAAAAAGGTGTAACTCAATGCGTCTTGGTCCCATTTACCTCTGAGGATGCTGTACGGTCGTAATGAGGGATATTCATAGACTATGACGTTGGGCTGGTTTCCCTTCTCTGCTACAACAAAGTACTCCTTGCTAGGGTGTACCTTGACACACACAAAGAAATTAAGACAACATTTTTAAACAATATCAGTAATGTATTTTTGCTCCACATCCATGTAAATAGAGTGTAGCTCTTAAATGCTTGTTAAGGAGTTAAGAATAAAACATTTTTGTAGAGGGATATTTCTGAGAAATTGTATTTAACCTCATTCACACTTAGAAACCTTTCCTCTGATCATTTGAATGTTACATGACATCAATCAAATCTGATGATGACATATTTTCCCATAGTCCCAGGCAGCCATTGATTTCCATTCATTTACACATGGTGTGAAAATCTATGAGCACACTCTTGAAACTTGTTTGAGTCACGTAATCTATCACAGTGAACTTTGCAGACATTTTTTTGTCAAAGTTCCACATTATTTTGTGTTAGTGCAGATTGTTCAAGTCAGTCTGCACTTAAACCAATGGCTGCCTGGAACAACAGTGAGAAAAAGCTAAAAACACCACAGCATGGTTTGCAAAAGTGTTTAGCTGTGATGTAAAGTACATATGATTTTTAGGAAATGGGCTAAAACATGCAAAACCCCTGCTGTGGTCTTTAAGTAAACAGTAGAAATACTGCAATGATTCCAATTTTTACATAATCAATACATATGTACTGTCATTTAGTATCAAATGTATGAGTACTCTGTGTTAACTTAGTACTAGTATTTAGTAAAATAGTGTGTCAATAAAGTGTTAATTTACTGATGCTTTCACTTGAAAGTAAGTAGAACTTTAACATCGTGTGTGATCCTCCATATTCTTTTGCCTAGTTTATACTCTAACAATACATAATAATTTATGATCATATTGTAATTCTGCCTGAAAAATGTGCAAATTGATACTGCACTATTTCCCCTGCACTAAAATATAGCAATGTCAAAGTATAAATGCTAAAAGAGCTACTCAAGTATCACAACTGCAAAGCTGTACTTGAGTAAATGTAAATCATCAGTGTTTCCTGCACCCAGTCACAGACTGGATCCTCAGGGTGACTCCTCACACGACATGTAGCTTGTCGGCCATCTTACCGTGATGGAGCCGATTCCTCCTCCACTGCAGGAGCGGAGGTACCTCTGCTCCTTGGTGGAAACGTCCAGCAGGACGAGCAGGTTACCTGCTATAAAGACCAGAGTTCTGTCATCTAGCAGCTGCAGGTTGCCCCTGCGCCCGCTGTCATAGCCAAAGGAGTGGCTGAATTCAGGGGGAATTAAGGTGCAAGATCAGATTCACTCAAGCTTTACACAAGACTTACTTTAGATTATTTTATTATGTTACCAAAGGTCCTATGATAACAATATTAATAATAATTGCTTGTTTACAAATATACACCTACACCTTGTCCTCTATTATATATACAGTTTTTACTATTGCTGTGGAAGTAGTAGTATTAGTAGTGACATATCTAACACATGCACGTTTATAACACTAATAATACTATATTATTGTTACTATCATGTTTTTATAGTATTATATACTCTATCATATACCATAATATTCTTTTCAATGTCTATTATATATATTTCATAGTATTGTATTATTACTATATAGTGTGTGTATAGTACATATACTGCATTATATATAACATTATGCATGTATATTGTACATGTATATTGTATTTATTATTCATACTTATACCTATATACCTATACTATACTATAGTCTGAGGTATTGTAATCTATATATTGTATATAGCACTTTAATGTAATCCCTCTAACTTCCTTAACTTCTTATTTTATTTAGATCTGAACTTGGAAGTGGAAAAACTGATCCTCACGATAAATGTTTATTTGCCTCTATTTTCTAAGTATAATGAGAGAAAGCAAGAAGAACTGTAGTGTGAAATGTTTTTTTTGGTAAAACAAATTTTCAAAGAAGGATACGATAGGTGCAGGAGGTTCTCTGGGATGTCAGAGTCGGGTGTGATGGACGGTCTGGAGTGAAGCTCCTCATACTTATAGTACGTTTCTGCAGAGAGCTGCTTGTTCGGTTCCTCGTCATCCTCCTGCTGCATCGCTGAGTTTTCAGTATCACATCCTGTGAGGGAGGAGACATTTGACAGCAGCTTTCAGTCGTCAATGAATTAGCTTGTGTATTTTCCCCTCACAATTTGCCTATATTATACCTCCTATGTCAATTATTTTTATTCTCCAATTTAAACGCTATTTCAACTTCTTTCAGTAATTGCATTTCGACTGCCACTTAAAATGCAAATGTTTCAACAGAAACTTTTCAGCAGCTAGCAGACTTACATTTTCTTCAGAAAAGTCTGCCTTTGCTAGTTGTATTGTAACTACTCATGTTGTTTGTGTTCCATCTATGTTAACGTTAACATGGTCTCGAGCGAATAAGAATGGTAAATCTGAATCTGAAAGCCTTTAGCTAACTTAGTTAAGTGTTACTAAGTAAAAACAGCGTTACATGATAATGCTCTCTACCTTCAGTGTTTTCCTGGGCATCTGTCTGTGTGCTCTCAGCCTGTTCACCAACAGGAGCTGTGTTTTCTTCCGACATTTCCGCTGTTAAATCGTCTGCTCTCTTTTTTATCTGTAAAATAAACAGGGTAATGTATTATTAAAAGGTATTTCCAAACTGACGTTAAGCTTTAAAGGGCAGTGAATGTCATAACAAAGCAAAATATAGCGTTAGCAACTAGATTTTCAGTTATTTCGTGTCAAGCTAACATATAAGCCAGCTACTAAAACGTTTTTACGCTAACTTAGACTCATATTTAATGCCTTCAATACCTTCAAAATTTGGCTCTGTAATTTCTGACTCCCCAAGTCCGTTTTAGTTTGGAGGCGTTGCCAGGCAACAAGGAAAGTCACTCCGCTGCAAAGCCTGCTGGTTAATGTAGTTTTCCTTTGAGTTGTTTATCTTGGGATCAAAATGGCATTTTAATTCAATTGTAGAATTATAATGATATAATAATTATAATTATATCGTATGATCCTTCAGTAGGCTAAAATAAAATATATAAAACAGGCCAAATCTAACTTCAAATATGAACAATTTCAAAAGTTGTGAATTAAGGTTAACTCCTGAATTCTACTCTTCTGATTCTACACATGCGGTAGATTCCGCATATATCTGTAACCATAGTAACGAGGTCTATCCCTTTAAATGACACTTGTAAACAAACATGGCCGCTTCACAATCGCGCGGAGAACGCCAGAGACTACTGACAGACATAGAACTACGTTGTTGTCGATAAACTGTAGGACTGCTGAGCCGAACAAAATTGTTAAATGTAATGATATAACCGCTAAAAGGTCATGTTTGACTACTTTTCGGCGATAAAGAGGTGTCGCAACAACATACGTTTTACGGCAGCAACGGTTCAGTTTGATTGGACGTTTTGTGCCGTAAACCGTCTTGGTTACAGAACGCATGGGACCGAGGTTGGAACAGCGTGTGTGTGGATCTAAATGTAAGTTACACCAGTAAAAATGTTGTATACCTTGTTATTGTTGGCGTTAATATATAGTAGATAAACTACATAGGCGCGTAGCGTTATTGATAGTATAATAATATTTGTTGACATCCATTGTTTTTGCTATTAGCATAACGTTAGCTAACTAGATTCAGAAAAGTAAAGTTAACGTTACCCAAACCCTTAAGCCAAGTGAAAGTACGACAACACAATCTAAAACTTATCAAACTGAAGAAACTGTGCATCATTAAACTGTGTAGCTTTATAACTTATTACCACTACAACGTGCTTAAGTATCAAAAGAGTAAGTAGTCTAGAAAAATAGTTTCTTCAGAGTGTTAACTTAGTTATTCCTGGCTTGTTAGCTAGTAGACAGAGGTATTTTCTTGTTGTTTGTGGTCTGACTCTTTAACAGTGCCTCTTATTGTGAGAACTTCTTATTGTTTGCGTTTAAAATCTTGCTCTGCCAAGTTAAAAGCGGCTAACAGACTAATGTGTAGGAGATTAAACCTTCAGCTTAGGTAGACTTTACTGCTCAGCCACTGAGTCACTAAATAGGCCTGGAAATATGTGGAGCCCAGATTTCTAATTACTTGTATGTCTGTCTTTCTGCTGTTGTCCTCGTCTCACGTTAGGATGGAGGCTAAATCCAAAAAACCCTATTCTCCTAAAGGTGGAAAGAAGTTTACACAGAAAGGAAAAGGTAAGCTGTTGTTCAAATTAAGCAGCTGTGTACACCATCACAGGTTTGTCATTGGTATGTCTCACTTATGTCCAGATTCCATAGGGACCAAACTTGGTGGAAAACCAGGCGGAAAACCAGGCGGTAAAAAGCCCTTCAAACCTTACAACAAAACAGAGTGGAAGAGCAGACCGGGGAAGGGTGGAGATGGCGACAAGAAACAACGCACATTTGGCAAGGGGCCGCAGAAGAGGAAACTGCCTTATAAAGTGAAAAAGGAAGAAGATGATGGTGAAGGTGAGCAAACAATCTGCTTGCCGCTTTTTGTCTCTGCAAAGTTTGGAAAATGCTTAATCTTTTGTTTTCAAGGTTAGAAATATGCTTTAATTCAAATATACTCCTTGGAAAAATACTTGATTTTCAACATAATCTGGTGTTTCATCATCGACACAATCACTCATGTAAACCAAACTTTTAATATTTGAAATGAAACAATCCCATCGTCATACTTGTTTGTTGTCTGCTGGCATTTATAGTAAAAATTTAGATGTGATGATAAAGGCTTCGAGAATCTGGAAAGCTTTGGTTGGTGCTTGAAAAGTGCTTGACTTTTACGTTTAAAAAGCTGTATGAACCCTGCCCACATTACATTACATTCAGTTACTTTTTGAATGTACAGTGCCAACGTTTTTAAAATGAAATATGCAAAAATAAATGCTCACAACAACATTATGTACGTTGTCCCAGCTCATCACTTGTGGACATAAAAGTAAAGGAAAATAGCTCCCAGTATGGGGAATGAATAGTGTAAAGTTACCGTCCTTATTTTTTTGCCATCAAACTCCGTAACAAGGTCAGCTTGGATGCAGCATCCGTTCCTAAGGATAAAATAGTGAACCCACATAATGTTTCCTCCTTTTTTGGCTCCCGATTCCCGATCGGTCAAGCTATCGCTGGGTCCATTTGTTACAGGATGACCTTAACTGGGGAAACACTTACTGTATCTAATATGAAATGTTTTAAAAAATGCATAGATTATTAGGTAATAGAAAGTTGGGAATTTAGGGGTACATCTTTACCTTTGTCCATTCTGGTCACTGCACACACTCTTTGAGAATTGAGCAATCTAACTAAGGCAAAACACTAACTCTGTATCACATGGGCTTGTGAATGCCTGCCTGTTTTTTAACTCCTGTTCCTCCACTGCCTGGATTCAGCCTGCATCTTTCCTTGATGATTATTATTGAAGTGTCAAAATGTTGTAAGTGATTTCTGTGTGTGTGTGTGTGTGTGTGTCTGTTTGAGATCAGGTCCGGTGGCTAAGAAGATGAAGAAAGGTGAGTTTAAGCCGAGGACGAAGGAGCTGACGGCTGAGGAGCTGAAGAAGAACAGGCAGCAGAGGAAGAGGGACCTAAAGAACAGCAGACAGCATGCGGAGAGGAAGGACATGTTCCAGATCATCTGTCAGGCGAAACGATTGTGGGGAGATCTCAGGAGGTACACACACACACACACACACAGTCAGAGAGTGGGTGTGGGAAACCTAACCCTGGCGCTCTCTATGCATTTTTTACCTTTTGAACTAAAAAGAAAATAAAAGTTGAACTGAAACATTCCACTACAGATCATGTGTAGTAACACTATCCCCACATACATGTGGACTGATAAAACTAATAATGATTAACAACGTCACAGAGTATTTGAAGATGACGAGCGCCTGAAAAATGCCAAGGGACGGGTTATGCTCAATAGGGCAATTACATCAATCATGTTCCAAGCACACATTCCCATGACTGCTCTTTGACGGACTGGTGGCGGTGTATGTGTGTCAACAGGAAGAATTGCGACAACGACATGAAGAAGAAACTGATGAAGGAGCTTCATGACCTGATCCGTGGGAAGATCAAACAGGTGAGTCTCACTCTGCAGGCCCAACAGAATTCCTTGAGTGTTTCTGGAAGAAAAAAAAGTGTGTCTGGTCAACATATTTGGTGCTAAATGCACACAGATCAGCTGTCAATCAAACAGTGTGATTTTCTAAGGATGCATTTTCTGTTGGTGGCGCTCTTCGTTTTTCTATTTAAAATCTGCAAATGTACCAATAGAAAGGGTTCATCTTTACTTGATTAACATTGAGTAGGTTTATTAAAACTTGGGTCTTATTTCCGTAGGTTTGTCCACCAGTTCTATCAGTAATTACAACATTGGATTCACCAAGTTAATAGCTGAGATTTACAAACACGTCAGGAACGCAGTCAGACAGGAAGATTCATACATTGTTGTAATGTTGTACTGAGAAAAATCTCCAGGAAAAATGGAGCTCCATCTTGTATTTTGGCTTTACGCTGTGAAATCTTGTGGCCTGTTGTGTCTGACTGTGCTCTCCTGCCTCCAGATGGCGTTTGCTCACGACTCCGTGCGAGTGCTGCAGTGTTTCATCCAGTTCGGCAGCCACGAGCAGAGACAGGAAGCGTTTGAGGAGCTCAAAGGTGAGCAAGTTAACTAACTGAGGACTGTTTTTTTTTTTTTTTTTTTTATTTGTGACATACGAGTGGAGCAGCTGATTAACTTTGTCATCTCCCGCAGATGACATCATCGGTTTGTGCAAGTCGCAGTACGGCAGACACGTGGTGAAAAAACTGCTGATGTATGGGTGAGTCGGCTTCAGATTGGTTTCTTCTTTTCTCTCTTTAAGCAGACGTCCACATTGAAATCAGCAAGACACACGCTGTATGATAAACACTGTAGGCAGGGCAATTTTATTTATACAGCACATCTGTATACAAGTCAACTCAATGTGCTTTACATTAACAAATGTGCGTGCAGACACTACATCCACCTCACCGACATGAAGTAACTAACCATGAGCCAGAGTAAACAGAAAGATTATCAGGATGCTTCCGAATGTGGAGGCAGTGTGTATGAGGTGTATGTGTGTGTGTGTGTGTCCTCCACAGGAACAAGGAGCTGATGGCGGCCGTGATGCAGACATTCAAAGGTCACGTGCGGCCGATGCTCCGCCACGCCGCCGCCTCGTCCATCATCGAGTACGCCTACAACGACAAAGCCGTGCTCGCACAGAGACTCATGCTCACTGAGGGGCTGTACGGGAACACCTTCACTGTCTGCAAGGTACACACACACACACACACACACACACACACCCACACCTGCATATAGCAATAGCGCCAGGCCGCTTTCAGGTATTATTATACACCATGATATTTGACAGTGTTGGCATCGTGGTGCCTCTGCATTACTTTTCAACTCCCTCACTTTGTGTGTGTGTGTGTGTGTGTGTGTGTGTGTGTGTGTGTGTGTGTGTGTGTGTGAACGTTCCTCTGCCCGTGTGTTCAGTCGTCGGTGTGTAACACCATCGAGAAAGTAGCAGAGGCGAACCCGGACAAGTTGAACAACATCATCGACGAGATGAAGCAGATTCTCACACCCATGGCCCAGAAGTAAGACGAGAAAACAAAACAAAAACCAAATAGAAAACAAAGCAATATCATGTTAATTTCAGGTAAAATAGCACTGACGAGGAAGAGGAGAGCAATTCCCACAGCTAATGTTTGGATTAATGTGATTCATGATATTTTTGTGATGGAAAAAGAAAAGGAAAAGAAAGAAAATTAAAACAAATATCAATTTATGTCACATTTTATCAATTAATTAATGCCTACATTTATTATTAATGTAATGTAATTTATTTTTTCCCTTGATTGCATTTCATTAATCTGTATAATTTAACTCGTGTAACTACAGCTTCTGTTGTTGTTGTGTTTCAGAGAACAAGTGATCAAACACTCTCTGGTCCACAAAGTCTTCCTGGACTTCTTCCTGTTTGCTCCCGACAAACCGAGAACGGTGAGCCGCTCTTTGACATCTCACTTAATGTTGTATAATTACGAAATATTTGTATGGCAGTACATTTCTCTAGTAATGCTTTGAACAAAGGTGCAGTGGGGTGTAAACTAAAACAAAAGGAAATCAAAGAAGTAAAGAAAGTTTGAGCTGCAAAGAAGACCACAAAAAACCTGAAAGCTGCTTCAAAAAATCAGAGGCGACTCTCAAAAACAAAATGACTCAGGAGCAAAAAATCATTTCTCAATAAAGGACAGGTCAATAAGTTACTTTAGTGCTGCCTGCATTAACATGTTTCCTCTCTTTGGTTTGTATTTGTTCTGATGTGAGCAGGAGATGATCGAGTCGATCAGAGAGGCGGTCGTCTACATGGCTCACACACACGACGGAGCACGAGTAGCAATGCATTGTCTGTGGCACGGGACGGCCAAGGTGTGTGTACACACACACACACACACACACACACACACACACACACACACACCCTTTAATATTGTCCTGAAGGAAATTTAGTTTGCAGCCAGGCTCAAACACACAGACTACACCAATGACAATGAACAACAATCTGTTGTCAAAAACATGCAAGCAATATGAAATAACAAAAAATACAACCAATAAGAATACAGGATAGGCCACAGCCACAAGCCAAGGATAGACGACCTCTACTATCTTGTAAAAGAGTTTATAATGAACACCCAAACTACATACTATAGACCCAGATTAGGTGCAGTTGTTGGTAAGAAGAAGTGCAGGTTTGCAGGTATGAAGTGTGGATAGTGCCTCGGATAACCAAAGGAGACTGTCGTGTGACATGTCTGACAGAAAGGGGCTTTGCAACATACATTGTGTAACGTGTGATATACACGTCGTATAAGTGCGTCTCCTATATACCGCCTTATATTTTAACATTTACTGATATTAAACAACATATTGAATGTTATTATAATATCCAGAAAATTATAGGAAACTATCAAATGAAAGCTTTCACGCAAGTTATA